>JAGXJF010005783.1:0-104024 GCA_019208055.1 Stipa capillata | reverse complement strand
TGATGATACCCGGGTGCCATGTCATCATCAGTTACCTAGAACAAGAATAATATGATCACAAGGATGAACAAGTTACTTTACAAGCAAGAACAATATATATCAATATAAGCGAAACTTGCAAAATATAAATGCAAGAATGAATAACCAAAGTGGAGACACGATGTTTGTTGCTGGAGCTTGGATTCTTGAGGGAATCCTACATCTCCATTTGGGGAGCTCGATCACTCGTGATCAAGAGAGTTTCCTCTCAAGCCTTTATCCCTCAAGGATGCTCATGCGTCTCCTCAACTTCCTCTTGATAATTCTTTCCTTTCGGAGATGAATCTCGACCTTCACAAACTTTCCACGGCTCACCACACGAGTTAGGAGCTCGTGAGCGACTCATAACCGTCTAGGAGTCCTCAACCTCCTAGAGTAACAAGCACGTTAAGGTTGCTTAGAGGTAAACCTAGTGCTCAAAGAGATATTCGATCTTTTAACTCAAATCCTCAAATCTCACTCCTTTTCTTTTATCTCACAAGGATGGACCTTTGGGCTTGAGAGAGGAGAGGTCAGAGCTCTTGGTGTGTGCAGGAAAAAGATTGGCAAAAGGTTAGTTGGTGGAAGGGGTGAGAGTGCTATAAATAGCACACCCCAAAAACTAGCCGTTGCCCACTAAAAACACCCACATCGGAAGTTCCGATGTCAACATCGAAACCTCTGATGTGTTCAAATACAAAGGCTACTTCCACCCTTCACTCGCACTGCACAAGTCAATAGAGGAACTTCCAATATATCCCAGAGCTATAAAACAAGGACTATCCAGAATCTCGAAGGTCATCGGAACATCGATGAACCAATCGGAAGTTCCAATTTTTCTAGAATGGTTAAAACGCAAGCTACTTCAGAACTTCCGGCTATATCAGATCATCCAATCCAGATATCAGAACTTCTGATATGGCATACTGCCTGGCATAACTACCATAGTCTGCCTAGATCGGAACTTCCGGTCTTGGAGTCGGAACCTTCGATATTTCCAAAGCCCTCAAAACCAAGCTGACTCCGGAACATTTGAAACTACTGGAACCTCTAGTATTTCAAGTGGAACATCCGGTGTGGCTATTTTAAAACTTATTTTTGTGTTTGTGTAGATGAACTTACTCTCTCAAAATATTGACCAATGATCTCGAAGCACTAAGCACATCAACTAGCATCTACGACGCACCCCTCTTAATAGTACGACATTCTTATCACTCCAATAAAATGCAAAATACATTACTCAAAATAACAATTTTGGTGCTGACTTATTTTCTTCATTTTTAGGGGTCGCCGATGGCCATCAATTCTTTTCTTAGGAACTAACACCTGTCCATAAACTCATTAAACATGTTAGTCCCTTAGTCGTTTGTCGTCAATCATAGAAACCCACTTAAGGGGATTAGATGCACTTTCAACTATGTTAGGTCAACATACAAACACAAGATCACTCATTCACCCCACCATAACAGTAATACACATATTTATCTGCTTTGTTAACACAAAAACTAGTAGATTTCAATGTTTGATCAAATTTCTCATGCCCTTGCTTATGCACTTGCTTTAGGCCACATCAAGACTTAAATAATCTACGCACTTTATTTTCCAGCCCAGATATCACAAAACCATCAGATTGCTCCATATAGATTTCTTCCTCCAACTCTCCATTAAGGAAAGATGTTTTCACATCCATTTGATGGACATTTTAACCATAGCAAGAAGCTATAGCAAGGAGCACTATGATGGTGGTTAATTTATGTATAGGAGAATAAGTATGAAAGACATCCTCTCCTTTTTGGGTATAACCCTTGGCCACAAGCCTTGTCTTGTACTTCTCAATAGTACCGTCAGGTCTAAGCTTCTTTTCAAAGATCCACTTACATCTAACAGGTTTACACTTGCCTAGACAATTAGCAATCTCCCAAGTCTTGTTAGCCATGATGGGATCAATCTTGCTACAGACTGCCTCTTTCCAATACTTTGCATCTGGTGATGCATAAGCCTATGAAAGAGTTTTTGGCACTTCATCCACAAGGCATACAATAAAGTCATCACCAACTCTTGCTCCTTCGAGGAGCATTATCGACTATATTGTTCTCCTTCTCAGGAATATCATGCATTGGTTCAAAAATAATGGGAGTTTCAGAAAGTTCATTATTTTTAGTTTGTTCATTCTCAGTTTGAGCATAATGATCACGACCATTTTTAGCAAGTGAAGTACTGCCTTCTTACTCAAAGAATGAAGCACATTGGACTCCATTATTGTGCTAACAACAAACTCAAGAGTATCCGATCTTACTACTAAAAATCTATAAGTCGTGCTATTGCGTGCATAACCTAGAAGATACAATCGACTTTTTTTTGTCCAAGTTTTCTCTTTCTTTCCACAGGTATGTTGACTTTTTCCAAACACCCCTAAGTGCATAGAAGATGCACATTTGGTTTTCTCCTTTCCATCCCTCATACGGAGTAATCTCCCTCTTTTAGAGATGACTTTGTTTAGGACATATGTTCACCATATCTGTTAGTGTCCCATTTTTTCTATTAGTCACAGCATTTGACTGGGGTGAGTATGGTGGTGTAACTTCATGGACAATGCCATATTCAGCACAAAATTGGGAGAATTCATGAGAGATATTCTCTCCACAATGATAAGACATTAATCGTTTCTTCTTTCTATCTAGTTGGTTCACAACCTTGGCCTTATAAATTTTAAAATAGTTCAAAGCTTTATCTTTTGTTTTCAACAAATAAACAGAGTAGTAGTGCATTACATCATCAATTAAATTAAGAAAGTATCTTTTGCCTCCTTTGGTCAACAATTCATTCATCTCAAACAAATCTAAATGGATAAGATCTAATGGTGCCAAGTCCCTTTCTACCTCTAACACCTTGAAGGGATTCAAGGTTGCTTTGCTTGCACGCATGACTAACACCTTGATCCTTTGACTATTTCACATTTTGGAATTTCTAGCAATACTCTCAAAACCAATATGACAAAATCTTGAATGTCAAACATTTACCTCGCATTTATTCAAACCAGTTGCAACATTAAGATTATAACAAGATTCAAAAATACTTAAGCGGAACAAGTCTCTGCTCTCATAGCCTTTACCAACAAAGGTACCAAACTTAGACATGACAAATTTATTTGACTCAAAGACTTACTTAAAACCCTCTCTACATAAGAGACAACCATTAATGAGGTTTTTATTTAAACTTGGGGCATGTTGTACGTTCCTCAGGTGCACAGTTTTCCTCGAAGTAAGCTTTAAGTCCACCATACCAACACTTAGAACAGAAGAATATGATATGTTCCCACATCACGACGAAGGTAGACCCTACGGCCTGGTAAAAAGAAAACAAGGAGATGTCAGAACATACATGAATATTTGAACCAATATCAACCCACTAATCAGTAGATTGGAAGACTGAAAAAACAACAGGACAATTGATTGGAAGACTGAAAAAACAACAGGACAATTATCGTACCTTCTTGAACAAGAAGCCTCGCCTATGGTCATTTTTCTTGGATTGTTCAACATCCCTTCCCTTGCGGTGACAACAGTTCTTTGCAAAGTGACCGTTCTTGCCGCACACAAAGCACGAGAGATCCTTCATGTCTCTCTTCTTAGTCTTCCTCTTTTTGAAGTTAGTCATCTTGTTTGGCCTTTTGTTCTACTTCTTTCTTCTTGGCTTCTTCTCAATGACATCAGCATTGTTTTGACCAGAGGTGCTAGGTGCATCTTTAGCCCTTGTCTTTTATTCCACATCAAGGGATGAAATAAGATCTTCAATAGAGACCTCTCTTCTCTTGTGTTTCAGGCTAGTAGCAAAGTCCCTACATGATGTAGGACGCTTAGCCACAATTCATGTAGCCACCAACTTGGGAGGCAACACACAGCCCAAGTGCGTCACCGACAAGCAGTTGAATATCATGTGCCCGTGCAACTATCGATTTAGTATCATCCATACTAAAATTGAACGGCTGCTCACACATGTAAGCCAGTAAGGGTGCAATCGGTTCGGATAGTATCCGAACCATATGCGGACCGAAAGGTTCGGATAGCTTTTCGGATATTCGTCAAATACGGTATCAAATACGGATAGTATATATCGGATACGGATATGAATATGGTTTGGACAGTATCCGATCGTATCCGATACTATTCATATATCCGGTTATTATCCGAATACTAATCCGGATAGTATCCGGTTGCACCCGGCCCAACAAGAACAGTCCATGGGCCAACCGTTAACTTGTAGAATAAAAGAAAATATTGTGCTTGTAGTAGGATTTAAACCCACCACCTCTTGATAGAGATCTAAGCTCACATACCACTAGGCTAACACGCCCCTTATGATTTAACATGTATGCAACTCTTTATTTATAAGTGTTAATAAGAAAAGTCCAACCCAAAGCCCGAGGATGAGGTGATGAGTTACTCCAAGGAGGGGAGCGATTGAGTGGCTTGCAAAGAAGCGGTCATGTGAAGAACTACAATAATTTTTATCGTGTCGTTGTCACTCATGATCTCATGGAACTGTCTTTTTTATCATTTTGGGTGAAATAGTTATATATTGTCAAAGCACTTTTTAAACTTATCTTCTGTTATTCTGTAATATATCAGCCTGTATGGTTGGTTGTGCTATGTTTTTATATGCGTGTATATGAATTCTATCTTTCATGCATATCCGACAAAATATTCGCTACCGTACCGAATTTGATAGGTATTCGTATCGTATTTGTTACCGATATTATTCGTGTCTGTATTCGTATCCGACACTATCCACTCCGATATCGTATTCGAGTAAAAATATAAAAACAAATATGGTTTATGAAGTATCAAATCGTATTCGATCCGATTGCACCCTTAATAGCCAGTGGCTAGCTTCAGCTTCCACGTACTTGCGCCCCAACACATCATGTAGCTTAGTGGTCGACGTGTATTTTGTGTACACATCATATAGCTGATCTGCTAGCACGGTCAAAAGACAACAAAGGGCGGAGTTGTTCGCATTCTCGAACATCACAGATTGCTCGTGACTAAGTGGATGCGGTATCTATGGGTGAATCGCGTACCATAACCCCAACGACATGAGCCAAAACTTAGCCCGTGTCTGCCAACTATGAAAGCTCCCATCCGAAAACCTCTCGGATTTCATCGCATGGGTTGCACCAGCCATTCTTAGTTGCAACAATTCAATAGTGTTTTTGGATTGTTGGAAAATATGGGCAACATTTTAATTCCAAGAATTAATAAGAAACATAATTCACAATAAGTAAATGATGCAAATAACATTCTTCTAATAGCGAGTAAAACAATCTGAGAAAAGCAATACAAACTAACATGGTAGACAGTACAGATAAGATCAATAGAACAATATAGTTCTTTGCGGAGAACTTACAAACAAGTCCAAGTAAGGAAGCAGTGTAAGTTTGAGGCAGTATGCTGATGTAGTGACACGGTACAATGATGCAGTGAAGAGCAGGACAGTCGATGCAGCGAGTGGTTGTGTAGTTGCGCTGCCTAGAAACACTATTGCCGCCCCGTGCAGGTCTCGCCACAGCAAAGCGTTCGGAGATACCATCCAACTCCTCCTCAGTGTATGCCGGGAAGAAGTGCCTGCAAGGATCAAGTGACATAGTACTCCGACACAAGTTTCAGAGAGATAAAGAGAATATGGAGTAATGGACGTCTCCACATTATAGTTGTTGTCTCACACTACTCCATATTCTCTTTGTCTCTCTGAAACTTGTCTCACACTGCTCCATATTCTCTTTGTCTCTCTGAAACTTATGTTGGAGTACTATGTCACTTGATCCAACTAGTAAACACATCATTTAATTCCCTTTAGTGGCAATGACTAACCGATGGAATTAACAACGAATTAAGCAATTCAAAACGTTGGTTTAGAAGGAGATAACAACAATAATTATCAAAACAAATAAGTGGATTTATGTGTTAATAGTCACATTTCGTCATGTCGCTGTTGCTCGTTGCAAGTCAGAAGTCACGCGGATATTCACAAGAAAATACGCGAATACATATATGCATGTACAAGACATATCAAAGATGGTTTTTGTATTTCACATGTGACAAAGCATATAGAGACAGTTTTTAGTATTCCGCTTGTGATAAGGCATATCAAATATGGTTTTTTTATATACTATCTATAATAAAACGTTTTGGATGATTATTTCTATAATAATAACTGACGTGTGATCTTCGTGGATCCATTTCTGCATTATTCAACTCTCGAAGTTCCTCTCCTGTCCTCTTCAAGCCCCGCGGCCACCGTGATTTTCTTTCGCACACCAAAGAGGGAGAAGGTACAGAGGATCTCTTTGTTCCATGTTTGTTTTATATTTCTTTTGGTAGTTGAGATCTCTTCTATTCAAATTGAGAACTTGTTCTGTACCATGTAACATGTAAGGTGTTCTTTCTTATAATATAATCGTGGTATGGTTCGGAAAAAAAGAGATTCGTGGCACGTAGTGCTGCACCTGTGTAGGAGTGCTACGCATACATGCACACCCAGCACGCATGACATGCATGGGAAATGCTGCGACTGCATGACTTGATATTTTGATTGGTTCAACTGCGCGCTTCAAAAATGAATCTGCGTGAATTAGAGCAACACATACCAGCAGATTGTACCCCACGACTGTCTGTCGTGATCAGACGCTGGTCGTGAGATTATATATATGCCACATGATCGTCTCTCGTAAGATATGCAGCTATCTTATTATATTTCAAATTCTTAAAATTGTATAAATGACACCATTATAATATATGCTTAGCAGTGAGAGAAACCTAAACATACTTTACATTATAACAACACATTGTCTAGCAAGTGAGAAACTTCAATATTTATAATACTTAAAATTGCAGCAGCATATCACCACAACAACTATTAGAAGGGAGAGAAGGACGCACCATCATACTTTTGCTTCTCCAAATTAGCTAAGTATACAAATTCCAAATCTCGTTAACAACTTTGCTTTTTTTGTGTAGCTACCTCCATGTATTATCAATGTAGCATTTACATATGGTAGTAATTTCGTGAGACACAAAAATTCATTGTCACTAACATCAACTATCCAATGCATGTGCACATGTGCGTCCGTAATAAGGAAATTTTATATCCAAAGAAGAATGCATCATAGCAATTAGGTAGTCAAAAAATGTTTTGGCATGGTCTAAACACTCTAAAATGATGTCTATGATTTACGTATCATCAGTGGGTGGCAATTATGGTGTATCATTTTACTTTTGGTACAATAATATGTAGAGAGAGATTTCATCCATACCTCTACCGTTAGCATACGATGTGTAACCAACGATCTTAGCATAAAAACCAAAAAACTATTTGGATTTTAGGACTTTCATATGATCCTTTTAGAATTCTAATTCTTATGAATTTTTCTATAATGACTTTAAATCATTGGAATGATGCTACCAAATTCATATGAATTGCTTTCTTATGCCCATTTTCATAGGAATTTCAACACCCACCCTGATCTCTTTTTCCACTCATCTATGTAGCATCGATGCACTTTTCCTGTATTTTTTCTTGAGTTCTACCAAACAATTATTTCTGCAGTTTTACTGTGTTTTGCAATCCTTTGTTTTACGCTTGATTCCCTGTCAAATTCTTGTACTTTTCCTATTTCTGTGTTTAGTTCCTACGATCCAAAAAAGCCTTGATTCAAAGGTATTTTAAGAAATATTGTAGGATATGAATCCTCAGAAATTTCTCGTACAGAGATTGTTTGATTAGTAAGACTTGACCTTAATTTTTTTTCATATGAGTCACTTAATTTGCACTCAATTCAAAGAAGCATTCTAAGAAAGTCTCCTAAGATGCCAATCAAACCATTCGGTGCCTATTCATGTCCCTGCATCGTTGGAATCCTGCAAATCGAAGAGGGCCGGCCTAACGTGTGCACATGTCTGTGTACTATCTTGTGAGCCCACCGAAGTCTACCAAGGACAAATTAACAAGTCGTACAATACAAAAGTTAAGCACCTTTTGATATGCTGCCCCAATTTCATCCCTTTTTTCTTTGTTTTAGGCTTCCATCTATGTGCCATTGCCAAGTGTAATGTAGGGCAGCCTTTTCTGATTCTCCCCAGATGCATGCATGTTCTGAAGATGTCATCACATGGTCCGGACAGGCACCCTGCAGCCTCTGTCCTTAACTTCAGGGGAGGCCATATGCATAATTGGCTCCTTCCTAGGATTATTACTCCTTTACCAGCCTCTCTCTTGCCCGGCCATTGGTTTCAGCCTTTCAGGCAGCACGCATGGACACAGTGTCACTACATAATTCTCATGATTATTTTTTTCCTTTGAAACGTACAGACTGAATTTGATCGGTATTCATCGTTTTCTATCTAGTTATACATATGTAGCTGGCAGATAGCTGCTATATATTGATCGAGTCGTCATCCATGATGATAAATCGCTATTACATTACTGTGAGTTGCATTGATATCGCAGCTACAAGAAAAGAATCATTTTCTCATGGAGAACATGCTGCTCATTACGACATTACCCACACGGTCGACTTGTCTGCAATGATGCTAAGTAGGAGAGAGGTATCTGTATGCATGTCAATATGTGCTGTTCGTGACTAGGAAGGATAAGGTTTCCGACGATGAGCCACACAGTTTGAGTAAAGGAAAAGAGGTTGAACCGAAGTAACTAATGTGCTCTCGTATGCTACAGATAGAATATGATCTATTACTTGAAATATTATGATATTATGATACAATGGCTATAGTCCGATCACTATTTCCAACATTTATTGATGAGTCATCAATGGCTAAAAGCCACTGCAACACGTTCAAGTATCTATGGCGTTTATCTCTAGCACGGTGCTTAGCGTTAGCGACCGCGGTGTTTATAAGTGTCAGCAAAGGGTATGTTTATAAATACCGAACTCGACAGTCTACTACAGAGCTTACAAACACCGTTCCAGGGTAAACTAAAAGAAGACTTTATAGACCGGGGATTACTTTTCCCGACGCCATCTTCCTTATGCTTATAAAACTTGAAAATTGCTAAAACTCGTTCAAATGTTTTTTCACTCTGAGAGCATTTAAATTTCTATCGATATGAATTTTGTATTATAAGTAAGAAGATGAGGTGTATGATGCATTGAATAAAGATCTAAGTGTTTAGAATTTGAGTACCCTATAACAAAAAAATACTCAAGTGTTCCCTAGATACTCTCACTTAGGTCCTTCCCAGTGCTCCACGGTGTACAGGTGCTAAGAATGCCACATGGGCGAAAAACTGACGTGGCAAAGCAATTAAAGAGAAGAGAGAGCACTTTGGTGACCCCAGAAAGAAACGATGCTAAGCACGCGGACCTATGCAAAACGCCTATGTGGCATCTATGCATTGGAGAGTTTAGTTGCTAAACAATTAAATGAAGGAAGTTTAGCTACAAAAAGCTAAGCACCTATGCATTGGAGAGTTTAGTTGCTAAGCCCTTTCATGCACTTAGCACCTCATCTAAGCACCTGTGCATTGGGAGAGGCCTTAACTTTTAGAGGCATTTAGAGGCATCTTGGGATGTCATAATCAACCCATTGACGTGATTGATAAATGTTATTAATCAACGCATTGATAAATTTCATTAATCACCGTTGCCCTGAAATTAAAGCTCAAGATCGGGATCATCATAGGGAGTGTTAGTACCAACGCAAGTCTTCATCGCATGATGTCATCATCCCACTCAAGCCGCACCCATTAGAGTCAAAGAGCAAGGCTGAACATCTCGAGATCCTTGGCTCCGAGTCTACCAAACAGTTTCGGGGTGCATACTCGTAGCCATTTTACCCAGCATTGGCCACCATGAGCGGCCCTCATACCCTCTCCACGGGAAATACATTGAGATGAAGGAGAGAACCGCATTCACCAAAGTTAGACGGCTAGTCCTCGGTAGCAAACGTCATTTCCATCCTAGGAGCTCCGTGGTCATCTTATTCACCATCAGTTGGACCTCCACTCTTCTTAGATTATGGACGCTCAAGGGAAGCCTAAGAATAAGTCTTCAGCACGAGTTGAATGACACTCTTCGTCAATTCATTAAGATGTTTGTGAGGTTTGCAAAGATTCGGAATACGGTCCTAGAAATCTCAAACTCTTCAAATTATTAGGGCACTCATACAGTATGTCCGCAACCATAGGCTCATGAAGATTCTTGGACGGTTATACATGCCTGACCATTATGCAGCTTCTGCTGAGTCTAGTAAATGGGACAAGACCACTGAACTTGGCTATTAACCTCTCAAAACCGAACTCGATCAAGAAGAGAAAGTTGACCAGATGACTGCAGAAGCATCAAGTCCAAGAAGAAGAAGATCCATCGCTCCGATCACAACTATTGCACACGAGACTAGTCATCCACACGACAATGAAAAAATGAAGGATAGTGCTGAGCAGTGGCGAACCTAAACTTTTGAGTAAGAGTGGACTAACTCGATATAAAAGAAAATTCTTAGAATGGACTTAATAGTACATAAAAAAAACTTAGCTACAATATATGGGCCAACATGAATTCTTAGGGTGAGCCTAGCCTCACCCTAACCACACTTTGGGTCCACCATCAAAAATAGAAGCCATGGTAAATCTACTAGCCAGGTATAGTCTTGCCTCAACAAGAAGGTGTCCAGCTAGTTTCAAGACTACTATTCATTAGATCTGACACCTCTAAAGTACTCAACATCATAGTTTATTTTATTTTAAAGATCAAAAGCTAACCATTTTGGGATATATCAGCGTTGGCCATCTTCGTGATCCCCATATGCCAAACCGGAGACTAGCTTTTGTGCTTCTCTTTGTGAAATAGTCATTTCTTGGAGACGAGTTAAGCAAACCTTGTCGACAAGCCTACTAATCACTCAGAGATAGTATAACTATATGAACGCTTACGAAAAATGTGTTTGGCTTGGACAAAGAAGTCACTTGGCCTTCCTTTGGTCAATAGTTCCAACGACGTATGTGGAGATGATGTTGTTTGTATTGGACAAACGCATGGTGGATATGCTAAGAGCAATGCCATGAGGCATATTGTTCCAAAATTCGTCTACCCCTTGAATCTCAGAAGAAGGGTAATGAAAATTCACAAACTAAGTCCTATGATTTATCGCTAAGTAAGCCCTTGCTTACACGCAGTCTTCAAATATGAGTTCATAGCCATGGAATGAGGTGACTTAGGGTATTGCAGACCCAATACTTTCGATCGTGAAGGTAAAAACATTGATCATGAATATCATGACTTAATCATGCTAATCATTATTAAATCTTAAATATTAGTTAGTGTATTCTTATTACTATGTGATGATTGTAACCTTGCCTCTCCCGACGTCTCTTTGTCCTTGTAGAAAACAAATATAATGAAAGAGTTTTCTCTTCGCACTTTTTTATTGTGATCATAGTTCTTATGTCCATGTATTGTATTTTAGTCTGTGTGTGTGGTCAAGTGATCGATTGCTGGTAAATTAGATGAAACAACACCAGTTTATTAACAAGCCATATGACTCTCCTATGTAAGTAGTACTAAGAATAAAAAGAAAAAGAGTGGCTAAACAGCTTCGAAGAAATCGATCAAATTTCTAACTTTTTTATCCTCTTTGATATTTGTTCTCTATCCACGAGGCCACCGTCCTCTCTGGCTACAGCGGTGGCTGATAGAGGTATTTCGAACTTGGAAAAGATTAATGAGCTAGCCAGCAGCACATATAAGAGGTTAGGGTGGCGGCGAGGAGAGAGTGTTAGGATGGCGACTATGGTTAGATAGGTTGAGATTATATAGTAAATCGAGAAAAGCGACGTGGACCGTTAGATCTACATCTAAGAGTTAGTAAAAAGTTGACTAGTTTGAAGAGAAAATCATTAAGATGACAAATAGGTATTTTTATAAAAAAACCAAAAAAGGCAATCCATAACAAATAGGTATTTTTATAAAAGAAACCAAAAAAGGCAATCCATAGACATATCTTTGCCTTAGTCGCCAATTCGTACCCACGAAAACAGCCATTATAGTTAGCAAAAAAATGATAAAGAAAAAGCCAAAATAAAGAAGAGAAATAGCGAGGGAGTGAGAGAGAGATTGAGAATATATTTTTTTGAGACGAGAGAGATTGAGATTTTGAGAGAATATAAATAGTCCAAAGCCCTCCCACTCTATCCCACTGCGCCTCCATTGCCTCCCCCTTTCCTTCCTCTCAAAACGGCTGCGCCCCAATCCCCTCCTAAAACCTTCCCCTCCCTCTCCTCCGCCCGCGCGCGAGCGCTCACATACACCAACACCAACCTACCCCAAGAACACGCGCGGCGCTCCCGTTTGGGTGCAGAAAGATTAAGGAGGAGGAGGCGGCGGCGGCGGCGGAGGATTGACCCGAGATTCCCGGGGAGATGAAGTACGTGCTGGTCACTGGCGGGGTGGTGAGCGGGCTCGGCAAGGGCGTCACGGCCAGTAGCATCGGCGTCGTCCTCAAGGCGTGCGGCCTCCGCATTACGTCCATCAAGATCGGTACGTGCCCGCCGCCGCACGAGGAAGTTTTTTCCTCTCCCGTTCAAATACCGCCTTTTCGGGCCCCCGAAAGGCGCGGCTTGGGGGTTTCTCGGGGAGGAGTTAGCGTGGTGGTTATTTGAGCCCTCGATCCGGTTTCCGGCGAAAGATTTGATTTTTTTCGTTTCTCTTTTGGAGCGATTAGTGCGGCTGCGGGTGGGAGTAGGTGCAGGGAGGCCCCCGGGATTCTTGGTTGGGTTTGGTGGAAAGTCCCTCTTTCGAACATTCGGCTAGTGCTCTTGCCGTTTCAGCCCGGGTTTCATAAATGGATGTGATGTTGATTAGGTCGCTAATCTTGTACTGTATGTGTGCGTGCGAGAGACAGATTTTATTATATTTTTTCAAGAGATTGCTTCGTTATTTGGGGAGAAGTAGAGCTTAGAACAATTTTAGGGGGCTTTTCAATTCTTGGCAAAGGGGATTTTTTGCCCCACTTTTCTACTTACTAGAAGACCGTTTTGGGGGGGGCCGTTACGACCTTCTATGTGGTGGTGATTTGGTTATCTTTTGCTCGAGCATAAAGGTTTGAAGTTTGAACAATGGTGGCCCATCCAAGATGGTCTAATGTTCTAGAAGCTTCTGATTTTACGTCACTGCTCGCCACTTATGCTTGTGGTATGTGTGGCCAATATGTTTACCACCTGTTGGGACAGAGATCTGTGAAAGTTACCTGGATGAGTTCCCAGATATCTGAACAAAATATGCTTTAATTTGATGCGCATAAATTTGCTGCAATTCTGCCTCTATATTGTGGTTCGAAAAGTTAGTTGGAAAAGACTAGGTTTTCCCTCCCGTCCTTGTCTTTGTTATGCCTCGTGCTGTGCAGGGCTCGCGGATGTTGACTATGATACCAGGTGCTGCGAATGCTGATTTAGATATCGCCATGTCACGAACTGTTCGATGCCACCTTAGCGTGTTGGAAGCTTTGACTTGATTCAATGTTATAGTACATGTTTTGTTTGCTCCTAGTTATTCTTATCCAGTATCACCTAAACCCTGCTTTGTTTTTGCTGTTGTAAGCTTGTAGCCTTGTGACTTCCTGTACCATTGCGGCACTTGGGCTCTGATTGTACCTTTTGCCTTGTAGAATTGGTGACGGCAAGCCAGCTAATACTTGCTCGAATGCTCTAGTTGCTTGGTTTTGTCTTCATGAGGTTGACATGTTCTCTTTGCATTATCTGAATATGCAGATCCTTACCTTAACACCGATGCTGGGACTATGTCTCCATTTGAACATGGTGAAGTGTTTGTGTTAGATGATGGTGGCGAGGTACTGACATATGACCAAGTCAAATTTTACAACGGCTAGGCCATGTTTGCTCGTCTCATTAAGTGTTTTCTTGTTCATCTTGTAGGTAGACTTGGATCTTGGGAATTATGAGAGGTTTCTTGATATTAAGTTGACCCAGGATAATAATATAACCACTGGAAAGATCTACCAGGTAAACTAATATTTTCTCCTTGTCAAAACTTAATTTATATGGCATCGGTTTTGCAAATTGGTACAGTAAATGTAAACGTTTAACTCCAGTTCAATTCATATATCTTAACTATATGACAACATGATGTAGGGGGGTTGCATATCTTTAGCGCCATTCTTCTGCATTCAAACATTCAAGAGAGCTTCAAAATGTTTCAATTGATGTTGATGTTGACACCTCGTACTGCATGGGAAGGAAAATGATGTACTTCTTGCATTATGCCACTCAAGTATATGCAAGAGAATTATTATTTAACCACAAGGATATATAAGAATAATAGCATGTCAGATATGTGACATCGTAAACACAGCTGCTGTTCACTGCATAACAAGCTTTTCTGACTTATTCTTACTTTACTTTTCTTTAATGGTTGATGACAGTCTGTTATTGACAAGGAGAGGAAAGGTGAATACTTGGGAAAGACTGTCCAGGTGAGGATCACCTCATGCGTACTTATCTTTGTTTTTTTCGTTCTGTCGTGCTTAACTTCTCTATGTATGTTTCTTCGAGTGCTGATCATTCAACCAATTTTGCCTCAAGGTTGTGCCACACATCACAAATGCCATACAAGACTGGATCGAACGAGTTGCGATGATACCGGTGGATGGCAAGGACGGACCAGCTGATGTCTGTGTGATAGAACTGGGGGGAACAATTGGTGGGCATGAGATGATTAATTCTTTTTTAGAATTTGTTCTGGTTGAGAATTGTCCCATTGGACAATTTAGAGTTGATTTTCCTGTAGCTTGATTGTGTTGTCACTCCTGCTGCAGGGGATATTGAATCTATGTCGTTCATTGAAGCTTTGGGTCAATTCTCTTATCGTGTTGGTGAGGAACTTACACAGTTGTACTGCTACATAAGCACGTGCTCAATCTTTCCTTAGTAAGCGGGCATTTACAATTTTCTTTTGGATATTACTTTGGTTGCTAGGTCCTGGTAACTTCTGTTTGGTGCATGTCAGTCTTGTCCCAGTTCTGAACGTTGTTGGTGAACAGGTAGCCCAAACTCTCTGGTTGATTCATTTATTATGTTCCATTGTCTGTTAACTGATTTTATCATTTACGTCGTATTATTTGGAAAAGAGTCCTTTTAATCCCGTTGACCTAATATTTGTTCCATATCTGTTATTTTACTCTTGTAGAAAACTAAGCCGACTCAACACAGTGTGCGTGGTTTAAGGGGACTTGGGCTCACCCCAAATATTTTAGCTTGTCGCAGTACAAAGGTTAGTTAACAATTCATTTATCTTGATGCTGTATCTTGGTAAACTTGTCTTTCTTGGTTTTCTTAAGATTACTTCTTATGAACTGCCATTGTATTTGATAGGAATTGGAAGAAAATGTTAAGGAAAAACTCTCTCAGTTCTGCCATGTGCCGGTAATGGAATTGTAGAATATTATTGTCAGTGATCGTTTTTTCATATGCTTGGACAGCTAGTTCCTCAACTCATGAGTGATTGTATTCTGCAGGCAGCTAACATTGTCAGTCTGTACGATGTTTCCAATATCTGGCGTATTCCTTTGTTGCTACGGGTATAGCACATCTCATTGTCTTTGTACTAAATTTATTTTTGGATCCTCCACATTCATGTTTAATGCTGAATCTTATTTGTGCCCTGTAGGACCAAAAGGCACACAAAGCTATTCTTAAAGTTCTGAACCTTGAAAGGTTTGTCTCCACGTATCTAGTCAGTATGTTTTTCCTGGCTGTAGTATCTGTCTGTGCAATGAATCTTTATATGTGTAACATTTGCAGCTTTCCTTGTGAGCCAAAGCTGGACGAATGGGTTGCAAGAGCTACTATATTTGACACCCTTCAGGATACTGTTAGTCTTTCTTCCACTTTGATTGTTGTTCGTGGGACCTTTATTGTTAGTTCCAAGGGACTAATGATCTCATTTCAGGTAAGGATTGCTATGGTCGGGAAGTACACTGGCTTATCTGATTCGTACCTCTCCGTGTTGAAGGTGATTTAAATCACCACAATGATACTCTGTTTATACCTTCTAAATGATCACTGCTGTCCAGTAGTTGAGTCCATTGCAAAAATATTGTAGGCCCTTTTGCATGCTTCTGTTGATTGCCGCAGGAAGCTTGTTGTTGATTGGGTTGCTTCTACCGATCTTGAAGACTCCACCAAAATTAAGGTTTGGCAGTCTCCTATTATTCCACATGTTCAACCTGAACTGTTTTGTTTTCTTAAATGACACTTTCTTACTTTTTTAGGCACCTGATGCTTATAAAGCAGCATGGGATTTGTTGAAGGTGACTTTAAAAAATTGGAATGAAAAAACATGTATCATATTCTACTTTTGATCATGGTTATCTGAAGATCTTTCATTTCAGGGTGCCGATGGCATTTTAGTACCTGGTGGCTTTGGAGATAGAGGTGTTCAAGGGAAAATTCTAGCTGCTAAGTATGCCCGTGAAAATAATGTGCCATATCTTGGTATATGTCTTGGAATGCAGATGGCTGTAGTAGAGTTTGCTCGGCATGTCATGAATCTCTCTGACGCGAACAGCACTGAATTCGATCCCGATGCCAAGACACCATGTGTTATTTTTATGCCTGAGGTAATTCTTTTGTGAAGTCGCTTGCAATTTTTAATGTGAATCAAACTGGTTGCTATTAAAACTTAATGGCAATCTTTATCAGTCCCATGCAGATCATCTTGGGAGTTAAACTTTTATTCATTTTTGTTTTAGGGTTCCAAAACACATATGGGTGGCACAATGCGCCTAGGATCAAGGAGGACCTTTTTCAAGGTTGCTGATTGCAAGTCTGCTAAATTGTGAGTGCATATAGGCCCCTCTCCATAGCTAATTATGGCCCTTAGCCTAGGGTTACAATTTTATTGTATTTCGTTAAAGAATTGTTGGCTTTCCCCACTAATTATTTTTACTGTTTAGGTATGGCAATGTGGATTATGTAGATGAGAGGCATCGGCACAGATATGAGGTCTATTTGATTAATATTTGCCTGTTCATAGATGCTATTTATCCTTTGCTTTCATTATTAGCTCTTGCATTTTCATGGTTGCATGGACTGAAACATCGCTGCCTTCACAGGTGAATCCTGATATGGTGCCAGAGTTCGAAAATGCTGGGCTTCAATTTGTTGGTAAAGATGAGACCGGAAGGAGAATGGAGGTCTGACTAAAACCATGACTTGCTAGAGCAATCTTTCACTCTGGCCAAAATTGCCTCCTGATCAATTTGCTATTTTTCTAGATAATTGAAATACCCAATCACCAATATTTCATTGGTGCACAATTCCATCCGGAGTTCAAGTCAAGACCTTCAAAACCTTCTCCACTATTTGTGGGTAAGCTGTTGAAAAATTTCCTGCTCACAGTTTTGCTGTCTGTCCACTTAAAACAGTTCTCCAAAAACTGCATGTTTTAACCCTCGTTTCAATTTCTGCAGGACTAATCGCCGCGTCATCTGGGCAATTGGATAAGGTGCTACAGGGCTGCTCCAATGGCTATGCAATTCCTGCTGCTAAGCATCATCTAAGCAATGGTCCTTGCCCACCTACTGTACACAAAAATGGTCACGCGAAGAAGCTTGCCAACGGTCTTTCAAATGGAACATACTATGCCAATGGGAATGGTGTCCATGCCTAGTGCATCAGCAGGTGGTTCAAGGATTTGCACCTGTTTACTTCTTTTTTTTGCAGTTTATGTTGCATCAGTTTTGTCATGGCTGGCTAAACTGTCATGGTCGCTCGAGGAAGAAAAAGTTCTTGTGCTCGATGCGGACTGTCTGCAGGGGATGGTGCTAGTTCGGTGGGTTTTAGTGAAAGAACCGAGCTGGATCTCTTTGAAGGCGTGAGATAGCGGTTTGCGTGTTGTTCTCTACCCTTTTCTGTAAGAAGAGAACAGAAGTGGGTAAGAAGAGTTTCCATGCTGTATATCTGGAAAAAGAAAGGTTGAGTGTTTTGGTTGTTATAAATTAGATTTTGAGAGTTCTGAAGCTGGTGCTGATAAATGCTGAGATGGAAGACAGAATTCGGTGTTAGGCAGTCTGTATTTGGACACAGTTTTTGTGCTTTTGCACAAATAAGTTAAATGCTTTGCATGATTTTGCCTGTCTGCCTTGTTATTCTGCATGATGAACATTTAGGTTTTCCGATGCCAAAAGGAAACAGTGTATTATAGTAAATTTCGGAGAAATGGTGCATGTCAAAATGAAGTGAAATATTCGATGTTCACATTAGGAGTAGCATATTACACACAATGCACCACTGGAATGCTGAAAATAATGCATGATTCAGAAACAACGAAGCTTGATACATGGCCTATCAGAACACAAAACATTACAGTATAAGTCAGGGACCAGTAACTAAAAAACGATTCCAGTCCATCCAAACGTCACTATTGTAAACTACACGAAAGAAAATGCGCCAACTGAGTTTAATGAATCTAGCTACCATAACATCTTTACTCCTATAAAGATTTGAGTTGGTGGTGATTGGATCAAGAAATTACCATAATTGACATATATTCTATATGATAGATACATGTACCGTCATATTTTAATCATAGTTGATTTGAATATTCGGTTGATGTATATTTTAAGATAATTATTATTTATCACAAAATTAGGGACGGTGATGGCATAGGCGTTTAAATAACTTAAGCAATACACGTTTTTTCTTTCGTAGCAACGAGCGGCGTTGCTAGTAGTATATAATGTCTCATAGATTCTTAACCAGCTTATGCAGACGGTAAAGCCAGAAATCAGACATCATACTCAAGGAATGCTTCTTTCAGGGGGGAAATGTCTATTCTTTGTTCTGAAAAAGCCATTAGTCCTGCAAATCAGCGTAAATCACGAGCAGATATCCTCTTGCAACTAACCACACATGCAACTACGCAGTCTTCACCAGTGTTAGCTAGTTTCATGTTTACTAGAGAATGGGACCAAAAATAGAGTAAATTTCTAAAAACTATATTTTTTTTAATCCTAAATTATCAAGTAATTACATTTTTTAAGAGTAGTTTCACAAAACCACACTATTGTGTATTATTGTTCATAAAACCACGCTTTTTAAGACCCACACTCTTGGCCCACCCGTCAACGACACAACAAGAGCATTGGATTCTGATTTTCTGAAACTGTGACAGGTGAAATTTTGGATGCTGATTTTCTAAAACTGTGACAAAGGGAAATTGTGTTGTCGTTGTGGGCCACAACTGTCGCATCCTAAGAAGTGACTTTCTGAAACGGTGATACAAAGGAAATGTAGCTTTGTGAAACTACTTATATGTGTGGTTCCTTGATTGTTCAACAAGAAAAGTAGTTTTAAGAAATTACTTTTGCCCGTCATCACAAAAATATTTATCATGTTTCTCCCTCGTTTGATCATTATATTGTACTTCTTCAACATACCGGAAGGTACTGCGCAGATATAAGTGAAATTTGCCCCATATATTCGTAACAATAAAATGTGTTTACCTATACGTTGCAAAAGAAAACAATGGGGGCGAGAGCAGTGTTACAATATCTTGTGTTCCAATACGTTGCATAAGAAAACAATTGAGGCAAGATGCGACCCTCCCTATCTTGTGTGCGCTCATCAGTCAAGGTTTTGCGACAATCTTGTAGTGATCTGTGTTGGCATGCATAGCAATTAGCAATATGAGTAACCTATCAAATTCCTGTTGAAGTCCGCACGAATTATTTTTGCACGTATAGTGAATTGTTGTTAGTAGTATTCCAATGCTGCAACAATCCGATATCAATTACCACTTGACAAATGCTACTCTCAATCACCAAGTACATTGTGAACTGCGAAGTTAACCAATCCTAGGACACTTTCTGGAAATTTTCTCACCTTTTGCATGATCCCAAGCAGGGAAGCACCAACCGATGATCCCCCTCCGCAACGGCTCAGTAATCCCACTCCCCAAGAAGCTTGTCGACCAGCTCCACCGTCTTCCCGGACTCCGGCTGCCGCATCGCCTCCTCCACCGCCCACGCCTCCTCTATCCTGGCGTCCTGCAGCATCGCGTCCCGCACCGCCTCCCGGAGCTTCTGCGAGGGCCGGACCGCGTCCACGGCCATCTCCCTCAGCGCGACGAGCGCGTTCTTGGGGTCCTCGAGCCTGCAGAACCCCGCGACGGCGATGTCGTAGGTGTCGTCGTCGGGGCGGCACAGGGAGTCGGGGCGGCAGAGCCAGCGGAGCACGGAGACGGCGTCGCGGGCGCGGCGCATGGAGAGGAGGTAGCCGACGAGGGGGGTAGCGAGGGGCAGGGGCGAGGGGCGGACGGGGTGATGGCGCAGGGCGGTGAGGAGGGCGAAGGCCGCGGTGAGGGTGGGCAGGGGGGCGAGGTGCTCGGTGAGGGGGCAGAACGGGAGGCGCTCCGGGGACCCGGGCAGGAGGAGCGCCGCGGAGAGGAGGCGGCCGGCGGCGGGGACGTGGCCCTCGGAGATGAGCCGCGGGATGAGCGCGGAGATGGTGTCGAGCTCGGCTGGGGAAAGAGGCTCGGGCGGGGGCTTGGAGGGCGTTGCGGTGGTGCAGAGACCGCGAAGGGCGGTCGCGCCGGCGCCGGCGCCGGCGAGGCGGAGCGGCAAGCGGCAAAGCATAATTCGGGCTTGGGGGGCTTGGGCCCGGGAGAGGGTTGGGTGGCACGCATGTGCGATTGTGCATCGTCGTCGGATTCAAGGATTGATGTCTCGGATTGAGCAGGTGAGCAGGAGCAGAGGGTTTGAGGGAATGCTTTGATTTACGCAGGAGCGAGGAAAATTTTGCTAGATTTATGTAGGAATCAATCGCACGTGTGTTTCGTAAAATTTCTGTTAAGTTCTCAGTATTCACCAAGACACTAGGTGCTATTCCCTCCGTCTAAAAATGTAATGCGCGTACGTATTCTAAGATTTACAATTAGATTTATATTATTTTAGTTATGTGACATAAAAGTGGTATTATTGGATTCATTTTCAAAAATATTTTTCAATGATATCACTTTTATGTCACATAACTAACATATTATAGATCTAATTATAAATCTTAAGATATGTATATGCCTTACATTTTTTGACAGAGAGAGTAGTTAAACAGCTGATCAACTCCTAATCACCAATTAGGTGGGCCTTAGTAGGTTGATTTGCAGACTGAAAACACACAAATAAAAAAAAATCTTAGTGTCATGCTCGCTTGGATCTTATAGAATTAAATTTGTAACGAAGGGTGTTTACACCATAGGAAATCCAGCGCAAATGATTTCACGAGAAAATTTTCATATAGTTTGCAATTCTATAAGAAATATTCCTTCTTAAAAATCCTTTAATCAAAGAGGCCCTAAACCAGTGTAAATCCATGTAGGTTCCTCTAGGTGATTGCCAGCTTAACTAAGATGCAGCGAGTACGGACATGAGGACAACACCAAGAAAGAAGGGACTGAAAGAGAAGCAAAAGCTATATACAGATCATTCACCGCTGCGAGCCAAATGCATCGTGTGCTGCGTAATTTAAGTACCAAGATACTAGGATTGCACCTCATCGTCCAAAAGGCTTAGCATTTAGTAATAGTACTAGCAAATGTGCCCGTGCGTTGCAACGGGAGAAAGGCCGTAGCCGGCGAGGGAGCTGAGACGCTCCGCGGGGGCGGCCGCGCCGGCGGTCAGGGCGGAGCCAGCCCGCGCGGCGATGGTGGCGTGGTCGCTGTGGTCGCGGGGAAAGCGGAGGAGGCCGACGCAGGGCGTGCCAAGTACCTGCTCCTCCACACGGTGCGCACGCACAAGGGCGCCGCTGACGAGTGCTACAACTGCGTGTAGTCGACGCCGCGGGGGCGGCGGCGGCGGCCGAGACGGAGAGGCAGACGCCGTGGCCGCGGGCGCGGACGGGGCGAGAGCGCGGCGGTTGGAGGAGGCGGGGAGGAGGAGGCGGTGGTGGGTGGTCGCGGTGGTCGGGGACGGCATTTGGGGTTTTGGGGTAGGACGGACGGGAGCGGGCACGGACGGGAGCGACGGTTCAGCAGTCGTCTAGAATAATCACATATCTCAGACGGTTAGATCAAATAACCGCCTGGGATCTATATCATATCCCAGGTGGTTCGGCAAAATGACCGCTTAGGATCTATCTCATATCTCAGACGGTTTGGCCAAACAACTGCCCGGGATCTATCTCATATCTCAGTCGGCCAAACAGCCAAAAAAAATTAATTAATGTCTAGTTAGGATTATTATTATTATTAATTATTGCATCGTTGCTGCATGTTTTTTGCGACCGAGTTGATATCCATGATGGTTTGCGCCGCTGAAGGCCCGACGTGACCGCTGCCACCTGACGGAGGTGCGCGGAAGGCTCGGCGTCGCCATCCATGAGCACCTCTCGGAGACGACAGAGGTGTGGGTCCTGGAAGATGGGAGGTGGAGCCACCGGTACAGCGTCAGGGGGCAGCGCCTCGGGTGGCCACACTTCGCACACGGCGAGTACGTCCTGACGCGACACGTCATCGTTGTACGGGCACAGGCGAAAAGGCACGCCGTCGTCCGGCTCCGGCGACATGGTGGTGCAGGTCAGCCACCGGGATCAGGGGACGCTGCTCCTCCGGACGAGGGGCTACGGCTACTCCTGCGGGACGTTCGCCTACGTCGAGACGATGGAGCCATTCAGCGTTTTACGCAGCCAAAAAATTTAATTAATGTCTAGTGAGGATTATTATTATTAAATGTGCCCGTGCGTTGCACCGGCGAAGCACCTCCGCGCGGAGGCGGCCTCGGGCGGGAGGAGGTCCCGCGTCCCCATCGGGACATCCGCCATGGCGGCAGAGGAATCGGCCAGCCCACACGTCGTGCTCTTCCCCTTCCTCGCGCACGGCCACATCCCGGCCTTCCTCCGCCTCGCCGGCCTCCTCCACGAGCTCCGCTCGGGCCTCGCCGTCACCCTCGTCTCCACGCCGTGCCTCCTCGGCTCCCTCTCCCTTCCGACCACCTCCCATCCCGTCCGCCTCCACGCGCTCCCCTTCGCGCCCGCGGACCACGGCCTTCCCCCCGGCGCCGAGTCCTCCACCCCGCGCGGCCACATCCCGGCCTTCCTCCGCCTCGCCGGCCTCCTCCACGAGCTCCGCCCGGTGGAGCAGCAGCAGCTTGGCTGCTGTCGTCGGCGGTAGGGCACCGCAGGAAGGGGAGTTGCGGGGCGGCGCAGGACGAATGCATCTTCCGCACGGGCGGCGCTGCTGTCCAACCGCCGCGCCGACGCGGGGCGTGCCAAGTACCTGCTCCTCCACACGGTGCGCACGCACAAGGGCGCCGCCGAGGAGTGCTACAACTGCGTGTAGTAGACGCCGCGGGGGCGGCGGCGACGGCCGAGACGGAGAGGCAGACGCCGTGGCCGCGGGCGCAGAACGGGAGGCGAAGCGCGGACGGGGCGAGGACGCGGCGATTGGAGGAGGCGGGGAGGAGGAGGCGGTGTTGGGTGGTGGTGGTGGTCAGGGACGGGCTCCTGTGGCGCGGGCGGACGGGGACGCGCTCGACGCCGCGGGGGCGGCGGCGGCGGCCGAGACGGAGAGGCGACACCATGGCCGCGGGCGCGGAGCAGGAGGTGGAGCGCGGACGGGGCAAGGGCGCGGCGGTTGGAGGAGGCGGGGAGGAGGAGGCGGTGGTGGGTGGTGGCGGTGGTCGGGGACGGCGTTTGGGGTTTTGGGGTAGGACGGACGGGAGCGGGCACAGACGGAAGCGACGGACAAAGAAATCGTCCGTCCTTTAATATTAGTCCTTTAATATTAGGTAGAGATAGTAGAGTGCCCGTGCGTTGCAACGGATATAAATTTTAGAAGGAAGAAATCACAGTAATGAGCTACCATATAACTTGAGAGCAAAATGATCGTCATAGTTCATTTTTATGATATTATCATTCGTTCTAAAATCCTATCTGTTATGACAAAAACTGAGAATATGTACGGAGGACCTTTGCTGCTGCTTTCTTCAGTTCTCTTCCATCCGTATAATCCACGACAAGTGCTCTTGGATTGGATCCAACTGAGGCAGCCAAGTTAATTCCAGATCGTGCAAGAGGGACCATGCCAGTCAATGGAGATGCGCATGCGGCCGAAGCCGGTATCGGCACTATGGCTCAGTCTCCTCGCCCTCCCTATCTTCCTCCGCCACCAGCACCTATCCTGCCACGAGAGCCAACATCGCTACTACCCCTGCTCCAGATGAGCTCAGCCTTGATTGCCACACCACGTCTTAGTACCTTCCAAACTCCTCCCCAAACCCCTCCGCTCTCCTCCTTCCTCGGCCCCTCCATCGGCGAGCGCTTGCCGCAGCTTCTCCCTGGCTCATTCTAGCACCGTGACTCTCCCTCCTGCTTTGACATGGCGCTACCTCAGCTTTCCTAACACCTTGCCTCTAACATAGAAAAATATAAAGCTATTGATTAATATACAAATTTTAGAAACAGATACATATGTACAACTTTCAGAACATATAGTCAGCTTTGCAATCAGTGCACAAATTTTCCTTCGCAATCACTATACAACTCATTACAAAATAAGAAATCTGATGCCACTGCTCAATCAAATACAGAAAACCTTCTGTTCTTTTCTATTATTTCATTTTTTGTAAATATACAAAACAGAGTAGTTTTATAATGCATGAAATTTGCATCTACTGTATATGACCTCGAATGGGAAGATCACCTGAGCCGGTGAGGAGAGCTACACTCCGGTGGACACATGTATACCTGCCTCAACACATAACTATAGTAGAATATGACTTTTAGTTCACACTGGATGGAAGAATATAAAAATCCACGCTGTGCAGACTACAGGGATCAAATTTTCACTTATTTTTATCTAGCATTGAATTAATTGATTCTAATCATCTAGCCTTTTAAGGGCATGTAGAAAGACATGATATCAACTGACTCTTCATCTTACCACGTATGATACTACGAAAAATAAAAGTTCTAGCATTGATTTCGTTGACTTTGTACGTTGTTGCACTTAAGATTAACTCTTCGCATCAAGTCAGTTTAAAATATACCCCATTATATGAGTTATTTTTAACATCACCTCTAGATAACATGGAGGGATCAAATAATCGACGACTCACTCTATCTTTAAACACGCTAGAAGGCAAACTAAAAGAAGCAAATCCTCGATAGTTGCTAGATACAATAAAACCTTGTCTGCTTCAGAAAAACACCGTATGCACTGCACCCAAATATATAGCAATCCTTTGCTGAATCTTGAACCATTCAGATTGCTAACTGTCGTTGAAGAACAAAAACAAGAGCAACACAGAATACCGCATATCAGAACCCATAAGCCTGCAGATCAACAATGCATGAGAACTATACACTTACCTTCTTCTCCATCTTATCGGACGGATCACACTCGCTTCTCTGGCTGACGATGTAGAACAGCACGCATGAGACCACGCTGAAGGCCAGAGAAGCACCAAGATATATTTTTAAAAAGCTGCTGTTATGAAGTAGACGCCTGAAAAAGATAAGTCCACACAAGTTTCCCCCAAAAATCCCCCAAAAATAAGAAATTACGGAAATATTTTTCATGTGTAGAAGATCTTGCCATGGACCCCTTGTATTTTACTAAATTCACATAGAATCTTTAGAAGCCTCTTCGTTAGCTACAAGAATTTGTAAAACTGATAAACATGTTTTGCAGTCGCAAGACTGAGAAGTAACAGGGCGAGGGTTCCGTGGTCCGGCACTACTAAACTTTAGTACTATCATTGTGCTAGTTAGTAGAGATACGATGGTTGCATTTTCCATGCGTTATCAACTGTACCATCCTCCCAGCAAAAACAAAAAAACGATAATCTACTGTTCCGTCCGATCTGAACGAACATACCTGGGATTTTTTGGGATTCAATTTAAATTTCTTAAGCCAAGCACCCAAGCCTTAAGTTCAAAATAAAAGAACCGTGGAAGCCATTGCACCAAAAGTTTAAAAGGGTTCAAGCCCATCAAAAACATATGTGCTACAGGCACTACCAAAAAATTAAAGCTGTTTTTTGGGCACGTCCACCCACGTGACCGTGGGGAATTATTGCTACGCATCATGATCCAACAGAGGGCAACAGGAAAATGCGAACTAAAACCAAGAGCTTGTCTATTAGTGGGCGGTAGCAGATTTTGCACATCAACCATCTACAAATTATCAACATATACAAACGAGAAGAGGGTTTTAAACTTTCTTGCCTGGTTGTACTTGGCAAGACGTTCTGATCTGCAAGGTGCTCCAGTCTTGATCTGACCCTGTTTCATAAGAAAGTTTGTTGCATTAACATCACCATGAAACTAAATTCGCTCTGATGAGCTCCTATAGAAAAATAATGTGGAAACATACTAATAGTAATAGGTCACCAATATGACTATGGGGAAAACAAACCAGGAAGAAACCACACATCGGAAAACTAATGACGCGATCCAACAAGCTAAATAATCAAAACTAGGATGATTCTTGTATCCAGGGAATTTTGCTTTATTGATCCAGCAATAGGACCTCGCAATCAGCAAATAAGCACAACACCACATTTCGAGTTTCGCCACGAATGCAATTGGCTGCAACAGCTCATGCGGCCGCCACCGTCTGCTGCTAGTCCTCCTCCCCTTCATCGTCTTCCTTGCCGGCTCCCTCTGTGAGCCCGGCCACCTCCTCGAGCTCCCGCCACGGCCCGTCGAACTGCTCCGGGAACTTCTTGCGCAGCCCGACCACCACCCGCCTGGCCGCCCGCCCCTTGCCGGCCTCCTTGAGCCCGCGCACCAGCTTGCGCACCCTGCCGAGGTCCGGCACTTTCCCGCGCTTCACCCCCTCGTATAACATGTCCTCAGCCTCCGACCACCTCCCCACGCCGCACAGCGCCCCCACCACGACCGTGTACGTCGCGCAGTCCGGCGCCGACTTGGCCGCCGTGCTCCCCTCCTCCTCCTGCAAGTTCCTGTACACCTCCAAGGCCTCGTCCACCTTCCCATGCCGAACCAACACCCGCATCAGCGCGTTGTAGGAGACGATGTCCGGCTGGAGCCCCGCCTCCTCGCGCATGACCCGAATCAGCTCCTTCACCTCCTCCACCGTGCCGCTCGTGGACTTGTAGGTGATCCTGACGTTGTACGCGGCGGCGTCTGGCGCGATGCCGTGGTCGTCGACCATGGCGCGCCACAGCTCCTCGGCGCGGTGGGGCTTCTTCTGCTTGTAGTAGGAGTCGATGACCGTGGTGTAGAGCTGGAGGGAGGGCGGCTCCGCCCCCCGGAGGAGGTACAGCGCGGAGTCGGCGCCGGAGGTGAGGCAGAGAGACTTAGCGAGAATGGCGCTCGTGACAGCGTCGCGCGGCGCGGAGGGGTGCGCGTTTAGGAGGCCGGGCACGAGGGCGGCGAGGCGGCGGCGGCGGAGGAGCGGGGCCAGGAGGGCGTTGAGGTGCGTGGCGGTGGGCGACTGGATGGTCGAGAGGATGGCGGAGCCGCGGTCCGGGAGGCCGACCACGGAGAGGGCGAGAATCGCGGCGAGGGGGTGGGACGGGACGAACGGCGCGAGGGCGGCGTCGATGTCGTTGAGGCGGCCCGCGCGGACGAGGCTGCGGAGGTGGGCCAACGGGACGTGGAGCTCGGTTTTGCCGTAGGCCGCGGTGGCGGTGGAGAGGAGGCGGCGGCCGGAGGCGGAGAAGAAGGCGGCCATGGCTGCGGCGGAGCTGGGTCGAATCAATCCGAGGTTCCGGTTAGGGTTTAGGACTCGGCTGCGAATGGGGGAGGCTTCGTTTGCGGGTTTGTTGTTTGGGAATGGAAGAGGGAAAAACGAATGCGAGGAGGTGGGCCCGTATTGGAGGCCCGGGCTAATTTTCGGCCTAATAACTCCTCATTGACATCGTTAATAGTCACTTTGCAATTGCGATCGGTTACGAGTTTGGTTGAGTCAGCTTATATTGTTCGTATACCTGTTTTTATACATAATCAAGTGGCAACAAATACATTAGTACAGAATTTGAGAGGATAAATCACTGTAACAAAACCTATGTAGCCTTAATCTGATTTACCAAACGAGTAAAAGACTCTTTACATAAACTTTAAAATAAGCGCACCATGCAACCGCAACCTGAGCCCGGTGACAGAGGGCAGTGGTTACTGAAAAAAATATCAGTGCCAAGAAAAGGATCAGCATTTCTCCGGCTCACTTGAAAACAGACCGAGTACATCTATCAAAGCAGACAGACCGACCAAATATCAGAGGTAAATTTATTCATTGTAAGTAGAATTGCTCGCAGAGCCACAATGTCCTATGCTTAAGGTGACAGGGCAAATGTCCATACAAATGACGCAAACAGAACAAAGACTGGCCAAGCAAATGAGACCTTGAATTCTTTCACGTAGGACACATGGTTGTTCTTCTGTAAATTTCAACGGACGAATTAGATGCCTGCAGATGCAGCCACTCTCTGGCTCCAGGTCAGTCAAGTAAGACGGATCCTGCAAATAGAAACTCTACTACGCCGTAGCACCAGCCTCTTCTTTCCTTTTGCGAGCCCACCTCGGGCTAACCTCGATAAGCCGGTGAGGCATGAGCTGCTTCTCCTTTCGAGTTAGCTTTTTGTAGTTGCTAACTCTGAGTCTAGCAATCTTCGCCTCTTCCTCAGCTGTAGCTTCTCTAACCACCACCGTCAGTCTACACCTAGGTCTCACCATGACACCACACCTCCCTTTGGCATGGTAAGACAACCTCTTCAGATAAAGGCCTTTCCCCACAAAGGCCTCTTCTGCAGTGTCAAGGATAAGGGGAAGGAAAGGAATGAGATTGAATCTGTCACGGGTATGGGAGGAAATATGTGCTTCCTTAAATATCTTACCCACGATAAGTTTATCAGGATCCAATCCGTGGTTGTGAGCTGCATTGGCACGAGCAGAATGGATCACCTGCAGTGATTGGTAGGAAGAAATGCTCATGAAAAACATCAATGGTCACTCTGGACCTATCACAGGAAGCAGTAGAGTTACTTGACTAGGACTTTTTTTGCTAATTACTGAACCTGGTACAAAGTTTTCGCAGCCCTTTTAACTGTCACTTGCAGCTGCAGTAAGGCATCTTCCACGCGCATTCCTCGAACCAGTTTGGCTACCAGATTAACCTTCTTGGGGCTCTAAAACAGACAGTAAGATTAAGAGGAATTAGAGAAATGAACATCTCTTGATGGTACTAGTGAAAGATTATGAGCAGTACACCAATTCATGAAGTCCGTGCTGCCTTAATCTCTTTACATGTATGATCATTATTTCAGTAAAGTGAGATAAGCACATTTGAAATTAATGTAAACAAACAGGTGCAGCTTCTACTAAAAAAAGACATGTATACATTGCAAGCTCTCTACTTTCATCATTACTAACAGTGTGATTTGCTATGTGACAATTGCAAATCTCAGGAACACATATTTAACGATTTCAGATGATATGCATAAAAGAGCTTAATGCAGCTAAAGCATGATATTCTGCATACAGAATGTAGAAAGATTTGTTGTTCGCAACATACCAAGCATGTAAACACTTTGAATAAGTTTCATGGAACTGTACATATTTTTGCAAAACTATACAGTAAAAGAAATTTAACAGAAGACAGCATATTTTTTGACATGGCTATCACAAAACTGCACATATAGCTAGTACTGAGTTGTTGTTTACCTGCTTGATATCCTTCTTGATGGCTTGGACTTTCAGTTTCTTAACCACTGCTCCCGTTTTATCGGTTTCTTCTGCATCCCCCACTGGAGGTGTCAAAGGAGAAGAAATGGGAACTATGGCATTATCTCCAGCAAGCAAATTCCTTGTGGTCGATATTCCCTACAATGAAATACCAATTGTCCATGTGAATATATACAACAGTGAGCAAATGTATTTTTCTGCCAAACATAACACAAACAAAAGAAATGGCATTATGATTTATTAATCCAAACAATGTGATCATGATGGTGCCAATATGACGCCCGACACAGATTTAACTAATGACACAAAAGTCGCTGCTTATGAAACTGCTCTTCAAAATTCGCTCGATGTCAGAATTAGTTGCAAAGGCACAATTTTAGTTATTACCAAAAGTCAACCAGTAACCCCTAAAGAAACATAGGTCGATAAGAAACTGAAGCAGAATGGGAAGAGTGCATTTACAGCATTGCGGATCAGCTGGTGGAAGTTCACTGGAATCCCCCTGGAGGTAAAGGTGTGTGCCCTCAACAAATTTGTGCATTGGCCTACATGGTTACGAATCACAATCGTTAGAAAGCAATAGAAGTAGCAAGAGTAAACTACCTTCACTACACTCGTTACTGAAAAAAGGATGGTTCTAAACATAAGCACATGAACAGATAAGCTAATGGCATAACATTTCATACCGTATCAGAGCTCATCAAAAGATGGATAAAAGCAAAGTTAAAAGGGTCATAGCACCAACACAGTGTGTGTGATGAGATTAATTAAAAGAAGACATGAATAATAACTGACACTAAATTGTTCTTATAACCTTTAAACCGAATCCCACATTCTCATTATCCTCGATAAACAATTACCTAGATTCTACCAAACATGGCTACCAGTACTTCAGATGAGCATTCGGGTCATGTTATGTGGGCGTATCAATACAGTAACGAAATGAAGACCAGGGATAAACAGGCACACACCCAAGCCAAATGGAGCAGTCGCAATGCTGCTGCGGCTGCTGCTGCTATAGCTGGCTGCAAACATACGACCATCCTGTTTTGCCTCCTCCGCCGCCGCGGCGAGCCGGCGAAGAACGGCACGAGCGCCCGCCGCCCGCCAGCCTACCATGGCCCAAGAACCTGCGAGATCGTTCCACCAATCATACAAACCGCTCGAGAAACAGCACGAACCAAAAACAAGAGATGCTATGAAATCATGGGGTGCATCGGCTAGGTCAAGAGGAGGCGTCGCGGGGGAAGACGAGTATGCCACCCGATCCTCCGTTCTCTTGCACGCTGAATAGGACAAATAGGGTACCTGACTGCCCACGGCGCCGCAGCCGCCGGAGCAAGAGAAGAACACGGCCGCCGGAGAGACAGAGAGAAGAAGAATACGGCCGCCGGTGTTGCTCCCTGTGCCTTGTGGCGGCGCTGCAGCGAGCAGGGGACTCGGGGAGGAGCGGTCGGGGGTTTCCAGGGAGGGAGGCGCAGCAGCACTCGCCGGCCCAAGGGTTTGTGCTTTCACTGCTTTGTGTTGGTGTAGGCTAATGGGCCAATAAAGTTTCGTTGGGCCTTGGCTGAGACGTGAGGCTGGGAGGTTGGGACGAATTCGCCAAGGCTTGGGCACCTCGGGCTTGGCTACTGTGCTCCTCCACCTCTCTCTGTCTCTCTCTCAAAATGAGGTACTGTACTCCGAATTTTGCCAGGGAAGTACTCGTAGATTTGTCAGATTTACTACTCCTCCAGTTCTATATCTTTGTTGCAATGCATTTATGTACCTGCCTACACGTCCCAATTCTTTCTTAGCTAAATGGGTTGAAGATCTATCCAATTTAATTTTATCATGGACTGCAAAAAATAGATTCTAGTGTGACTGAAATGCACGATCTTCACATTTGGATGATCCATCCAGTTTTTATACATAATTTCTCAGTGTGCCTTAAACCAGGAAGACCAAGGTTTTGTGTGTTCTAGACATTTTCAAATTTCATAATGAAAAATTAACATCAAATTACTAATAATGGTTGTTCTTAAGAATCTAGTGGCAAAATGCAAAGAGTAGATCACGTCATGAGTTTGTAAACTTGTTCGGTGCGTGCAAATAGATCTATAAATCCGAAAACAAGATATTGACATCTACAAACTCGTATAAATGGTTCATAAAGAGGCCGGGAGTAATATAATTTCTTCCTTTATCAAAAAAAAAGATCCAAAGATTGTTATGCCTCATTGACATGTCATCCACATGGGACTACACACCGATGTGGCAATTCACGAGGCATCTTCCTACCATCTACCCACACATCCCTAGTGCATAGGCCAATGCATTTTGTTGAGCATGTTGCGTGCATGTTTGCTGCTATCAGCTTGGGAGGATTTCAATTCCCTGGAGTGCCGCAACTCCGTCTAACGCCCTTTCCCACCTTGCGTTCTATACCATGTAGTCATGCTCTCCCTTGAAGATACTACCAACAACCTCATGGTGCTTTTGTTCTAGAATGAATCCGACTGTTTTCATCAGCTTCATGGTTGCACGATGCAAGGAGGTGAATAGCGTGGCACGTTTCATGTCCTTCCCTCTCAGCCTGTCAAGCTCAAAGGCACCCAGCATCGACAGGGCCTGCCACGGCCGCCCATCAGTCTACCATGCTACTCCCACACCATCCTTCCCCACCTCCACACCAACGTCCGACCTCAAGCACATAAACATGCTCCACACCATCCTCGACAAGAACCTCCTCAATGTCCAGGTCGCGCTTTGTGGGGCCAACAACCACCTGTTGGATGCCTTCTTCTGCTTGGCTAACGCACAAGACTGCTTTTAGGAAACCATCCAGCACTATAATGGTCTGTGGCTTGTGTCTGGGGTGAGGTCCCATCACAATAAGCTCTTGCGGCTAGCGAAGCCGAGGTGTTTGGGTTGTTGATAGAGTCAGGCGTCAGAGATGAACCAATTGGAGGCATCATCGAGCTAGGTGGAGGATGGGCGGTGCAAATGAAGGAAGGGTGTTACGGTGAATAGAAATTAGGACGGGCGGCCACAACGAATAGAGGACAATCATCGGCAAGTGGAAGACGAGTGCGACAAAAGGGATCAGAGAATGTTGGAATAGTCCTAGTGGCGAATTGAAGAGATAGGAAACATAAAAGGACAAAGTTACCACGTCAGCAATTTTTTGGCACAGAGATGTCTTGTCAGCTACTGTTTTGGACCTTATTTATCCGGTTTAAACAAGTCTGTGGACATAAATAACCGGTTTTCAACGTTATGTATCTATTTACACGCACCAAGCAACTCCGTGGACTCGTGGTGCAATTTACCAAGTGCAAATACGAAGGGGCGAAGTGAAAAGGAAGAAACGAATACAGAGAGTTCGTTGGGTAAAACAGCGGCATGTGAGTGCTCGCGCAAATCCAACAGCCACCCCCGCTCCCCACCCTGACAGCGGCGGTTGTCGCCCCACCGCCAGCCCGTGAAACCCTAGCCGCATCCGATCGCCGGCGATGTCGGGCTACCCCTTCTACCCTTACGGCCACGCGGGCGCAGGCGACGATGCGGCGGGGAGGTACTCGTCCTACGAGATCGACCTCATCGCGGCCCGCTACGCCGGCGACCCGTTCCCCTACCCCTCCGCCTCCGGCGCATTCGACTCGCACGTTGGCGCGAGGCGACCCGCGGAAGGTGAGAGCATCCCATGACATGCCCTGTTCGGTTAAGTGGTGGTGCTCTCCTGCGTTTTTTGGATAATGCCACCGGTTTTTACCGGATACACCACTGAGTAAGCGTGTTCGTTGTGAAATAAACGTTGATTTCGTTCGGCGTGGCTGGATTTTGCTATGAGATCGAGTCGCAAAGTGGCAATTGGTTGTCTCATTTGGGGCGTATCAGCATGTGTCGTTAGTTGGCATAAATTATGGTTGGGTGCTGTTACTGTTGCTATAATGCAGTATATACCAGGATCTATGAAGAAATTACTGGTCCGTCGCATTATGTGAACCATGCAGCCACGTAAATCTACGTGTTTTCAATTAAAACATAGTAGGGAATGGATAAGCAGAAAGAGTGGCATGATTTGGTGTCGGCAGTGCCACTAGCTTCTACTTATGCCTGTCTCATAGTCAGTTGTTGACTGGTTTCTAAGCGTTCACACAAGTGAGATGTGGGTTGGACCATTTCGTCAAGGGTTAGTTGCTGTATGATCAAAGCAATTCAAGATCAGCCACCTATCTTTTCCACTGGTCTTTCAGTCGGAGAAGCTTCTGATAGGTACTTCTTGAGTAGCATGTGCCTTTATCTTTTGGGGCTTGTCCAAGTTGGAGGAAATTATGTGGTAGTTTTTTTTTGTGGATTTTCACGGGTTCTAGTGGTAAGAATTTCATATGGTTTGTGAAGTTTTTGGCCTTTGAAACATCTCAGGGCCTTGCATAGTTTTGGCCTCTTCAAACCTCTCAGAATCTTGCGCGTAGAATAAGCTTAAAGTAGCAGTGTTGAATTTTGAAAGGGGGAAAAATCTTAGCATCAGTACAAGAGAACTGAACTTTGGATCTTCCAAAATTTACAGATTGAAATGAGGATTGAACAACTTTATAATTATTTTCTGATAGAAGGTGTTATTTCTTATCATATAAGTGAATTTACTAATTCTCTTTGTCATATATCAAATTCATGCTTGAGCGTTGGAGGATCATTGATGTCTTGTTTTCTTATGTAGTGCGATGTAGAATGTGAAACAGCTTTGTCTATATTTTTGTAGAAAACAAAATGCAAGTATTTATTAGATTTCTAGAGATAGCTCCATGGTGTTCTGTAGATGTGCTTATGCAAGTCTACTTTTGAGGTGTCAGATATCTTCCATGATGTTCTGTAAATGTTCTTACGTCTTAGTTCTCTCTGTGCTCCTGTGATGAGACATACAACTTATATTAGTGCTAAAGTGAGGAGCGTGATGGGGTGCTCGGACTGCTTGATATATTTGCTTATTTTGTAACTATTCATATAGTTATTATTTTTAGTTCGATAATGATTTTAGTACCATTCATTTCAGTATATTATTATTACTACTATTTATTTCCAGTATATGGTTGTCTAATACAGCTAGCTTATAAAGTTCTTTTGTATATCTACTATAGTTCTCTATCATCAATCTATTATGGGAAGTCATAGTACTATTGGGCAGAGTGAGGCTTTATATTCTTCAAACACTATGGTCAAACGCCCTAGGCTTGAAAGCAGCCTTCCTATTTATCCACAGCGGCCTGGGGAAAAGGATTGTGCCTTCTATATGATGACCAGAACTTGTAAGTATGGAGAAGCCTGCAAATTTGACCATCCACAATGGGTTCCAGAGGGTGGGATTCCAAATTGGAAAGAGGTGACTATCTGTCATTTTTATTATTTCTAGAGGTCTATACTCTATATCGATTCATAGTAAGTTTTTTTTAAAGATCTATATGTTATTTCCAAAACCATAATGGCATTGCCGTTAATATTGTTAGCAGTGATAATAACATAAAAGGTAAGAGTACAGATAGTGTTGACATGCTAGTTTCTGTGAACCAACTTGGCTGTAAGAAGTAAGAAAGTCAAGTTTCCGATAATGGCATTGACAGCATCTACGTGAAGAGCGGTATTCACGGGATTAATTATAATGTTGACGCTAGGATTAATACTTTCTCCCATCAGGTGCGGATAGGGTGTTGATTAGGTTTTGATTACATGTATTTGAGCTTCAAATAAACGAAGATTCATCCTGCTTCAATATGCACGAAGCATTAGTATGTACCCATGCAAATTGGCTCAATTATGTTTACGTGTAACTTATATCTGTTACATTCACCTGTGCTGCCACAATTAGCTAGCAATGCCTAGCAGCTAGAGGAAAAATAGTTTCAGATGTAGGCCTGACTTAAATATAAGGATTTAAACAAAAAACATCTGTTGAACAAAAGAAGATGTGAACCAAATATTTTGTACCATACTTTATGCATCTGATTGCTGTATCTCTTTATTCTGATGTTTGAAGCATTGGCCAACATTCCAATCTTGTATAAAGGGCTATCTTTGGCTTGTTTGCATATGCACACGTCTGGGCCTTTTGTTTGTGCCATGGCTATAATTTCATTGGAGCATTAACAGTTCAGACAAGTTTCGTGAATAGCAATATCCCAAGTCTTGTATACATCAGTGTTAAGCATGCGCTGGTTACTTTCAGATTTATATATTTTATACAGTGGCTTCGTTACTGGTCTACACATTTTTGCTTATTATACTTTTATAGGATAATCTCTATTCTCTAGTGATTGAGTACAGAATAATCTCTTGTCCAATTATGCTAGCCCACCTGTGATTAGAAAACTAGGGGTGCATTTGACATTGCAGTGGCTTTTCAAAGAACTTCTATTTTGCCACTTTTGGGCATATCGAGTAACTCATAACCTCTTTTTCTTAGCTGTAATAATAATACTTTACTAGAATCAGTAAATATTCTCTCTAACTTATTTTTACTACATCAGTTCTCTGGGACTGACCTGATTTCATTGTGTAACACAGCAATGCCAAACGGACCCTAAAAGTAGTCTGCTTTACGTGTATCCTTTACCAATCAGATTTTCAGTTTGACTCTAGTTCTCTAATAGTAAAAAGTAATTTTCCTTTGAAGGAGAAGGCACATGTTAGATCTTAGATGGTGCTTCTCTAGTCATGTAATTATTCCATGTTTGATTCAGAATTTTTTTTTAAAATCAACTTTATTCCTCTTTGCTCTTTGGCAAACAAAAAAGTACCATTGCATTTGTGTCACAGCAGAAAACTCATCTAGCTTCAAATCATGTTTGGATATTACTCATCTAATTGTATAACTATAGTTTGCAAATTTAGTTAGTAGATTAACTAAAATTTGACATTTTCCTAATTTACCATTGATCTCTACCTCCTCTCATGTCATATATATATCTCTTGCTTATCTTCCTGATCCTCACGCAATCTTCTTAACATTAGAACTGTCCTACAACCCTCTTGGATTTGCTCTTCTTGACTCCCCCATGCTGCCTGTGGTTCCCTGTCAGTTGCACCTTGGCATGCTCCTCATCTTTGGGTCTGGCTGATGTTTGTGTTGTTCAACAGGACAATTAAGTTCAGTTCGCTAGTTGTATATGTAAGATGCAGGCAATACAAGTATAATTATCAATTCCGTTCTGGTACCGGCTGGAATGGCTGGAACGTTCCATTCCAGCAGGTAAAATGGTATCAAACAAGATGTATTCCATTCCGGTGAAAATTCCGGTCAGTACAAGTTGTTTGCCCGATTCTGGTCGTTCTGGATGGATCGTTTCATTCCTTCCAAACTTATACCGGAGCAAAACATTATATACTCTCTCAGCTCCTCAACTACTCGATCAGGCTCAAGATTTCAGCCCAAAAGCCCGGCCTGAAAGCCCGAAATTAGCCTGAAGAGTTAAAGAATAATTTATTGGAATTATAATTAAAATAATGCTATTTAAGTTTGGAAAATGATCAATTTAATAAATTTTTATTCAGAAGAGACATTTTAAATACATTTCAGGCTGTGGCGGGCTCAGGCTTGGTGGTTTCAGGTTGGGCTTTTTCAAGCCCGGCCTGGCCCGACCTGAGGCATGCTCAGGTCTACCTGAAGCTGAAGCTTTAACATATTTTATGGTCAAAAAATATATGCACGCGCTCAGTGACCCATCTTTTGGCCAATGCTCACTCTTTTTCTCGGTGATACATCAGGGGAGAGCTTTCTACATGTATACAAGTTAGTTTATTTATGTAAAATTTGATGATATAAGAGTGCACATATATAAATTATTAGTATTTTATACTCCAAAAATGGTACAACGGAATGATCTGGAATCGATATCTTCCATTCCAAGAGCCAAACCAGAATGGCCTCTAGAATGGAATTGATAACTATGAATCCAACTATTTAGTTTTTGCAAGGATATTTTGCTAGCATTTCTTTTGTTAGAAATAAAGGTTGGAGGGTAGGAGTTCTACCTTGCACTTTGAGAGGAATGCGGCACCCAGTGCTCTATCCAGGATCGAACCTGGGCAGGTTGAATGCACATCGCATGACCAGCCAACCAAGCTAATGGCTCATGTTCACATTAATTGTATAACAATGTACATTCATCAAGAGAATACATAAGATAAACCTTGGCCTGTTTCTCTTCATCTCCTATTTTGCTGTCTTCTTCCTTTCTGTCTTGCCATGCCTCTGTTTTCCTTGCCATCTCGCCACGTAACTTTCTGGCTCGTCATCACTATTATGTCATCCATCATGATTTATCACTTCGCATGCCCTCTGGGGCTCTAGGCACCTGCCCCCACCCCTTGCAGTTGACCTATCCTCATCATGCTGGACAAATGGCAACCTGTATCATTTGAAGTGATACTACTCAGTTGCTCCTATCGCAGCTCCAACTGTTGCTGTCACTCCTTTCTTTAAATATATCTCCCTCACGCATGCCTTTTTATCTTTTGAACAATGGCCAATTCGTATTCGAACTGCCAATAAACATCTACACTTGAGTTTAGGGGGAAACATATAGGTGTCAAAAAATAGAAGGGCAATGCAGTTTTCAGATTTCCATTGGGTATATTTGTTTCTGGACCACCTTGTTTGAAACTGTTCTGCCTCTGACTTGGTTTGGCTTATCGGATTTGGTATTTTTCAGTCTTCTGAAATAATTTGTTTAAATGTTGTGCAGTTGTACGTTCTTGTAATCCTCCAAAATATCATTTTCCTGTTCCTTGCTTAAAACTCGTTTTGCAGGCTCCAAAGGTTGTGGAATCCTATCCTGAACGACCAGGGGAACAAGATTGTCATGTAAGCAGTTCATAGCCCTGTTTCAGAATCTTGCTGACCAATTGTTCACAATATTGTTCTTGATGGTGCAGTATTTTATGAAGACTAGTAAGTGTAAGTTTGGATCTAAATGCAAGTTCAATCATCCAAAGGAAAAGGTTAATGCAACAGTGGCTGCAACAGGCGATGAAGTAAGTTATTTCCATTTGCTAACTAGAGTCTCCATGATCTTAATCTCAATGTGGGTGTTTTTCTTTGACTGCAGGAGTCTCTAATTTCTGATAGTTCTATCTTACCAGTGAGGCCTTCTGAGCCACTTTGTTCGGTAAGAAGTTATATCATCCCCCTACCCCCCTTCTCTCTCTTTTGTATTAGCATAATTGTACAAAACAGTTCTCAATCGTGTTTCCTTCAGTTCTATGGAAAAGGCAAATGCAAATTTGGCGCAACATGTAAGTTCAAGCATCCAAATGACATCGAGATACCTTTGAGTGGAAATGAATCTGCAAATACAGCAACTGTTGAAGCAGCAACGTACAATGGTGCAGCTGATGATTCAGTTTCAGCAAAGAAGTTAGCACCGGTTGCTCAGGAGCATAACTCAAAGAGGCTGCCTATAAGACCAGTATGTGTTTATCAAGTTGCATTTTTTATTGTGTAGAGTAGTAATTTTTAGTTCTACAACTAATACCTTTTAATTTATAAATGATATCAATAAGCCTGCAACTTCTGTAATGCAAAATAACAATTTCAAACATGCTGGAGATTATGCGATATCAGTATTCAACTAAAATTTTATGAGTACATAATATTGCTCTATCTACAAGTTCTGTTACGATAGTATTCTGAAACGCAAATTACTTGTCTATGTTGAAACACTACATTTTCTGCTATTTGGAGCCAAGTGAATAAGTATCATGCTCGTCTTGTTGAATACCTTTGGCTTCCTGTATTGCAGGGTGAAGTTGATTGCCCATTTTATATGAAGACGGGCAGGTATCTTCTTCTGAAGCAAATACCTGCTATTTTCAGTTGACTTTGTCATGATTGCACATGCGCTTTGAGGCATCTCGATCTCACATTTCCTTTTGTCCTTCTACAGCTGCATGTATGGTGCAACATGTCGGTTCAACCATCCTGATCGACATTATCAAGGTTTGTTGTTTATGTTCAGAAGGAAAGATACAGCCATCATCAGCTAATCATTCTATTCAGTTTCATAAATTTAACTCGCAATGTGTTGCCCTGGTTGAAGTGAACACTTCGCACATACAGTGCATGCTGAAAGTAAAGCTCAATCCATAACCTAGGACATGTGAAGCTAAATTCCACAACCATAAATCTGGTTTTAGTTTCTAAATTGTTACCAGAGCACTGAGATAGCCCCTTCTCTCATACCTGCTTTGCACTGGCATACTAGAATATCATTTCCTCCAAAATATCAGCCAAACAAGCAGCGAGTAGCTACATCAGCCAGAGAAGCTTTTGATTTTTATTCAACGTTTAACCCATCCTTGCCTCAACTTTTTTTCTTCGAGAAATTGGCAGGAGCGTGCCCTTTAATTAAGTATAATAGAGTGGCCCAGTTTATTGAGGGAAAAACTCTACATGGGACCTCGACTAGCAAAAACTAGTGGCCCAACAAGCCAATAAAGCCACGAGCGCTAGAGGAACGACACACGCCTGGGGAGGCACCGAAATCCACAAACTCTGCACGCCATCGGAGATCATCGTGCAAGCTGGTATGACGTCCAACAACATCACATTGAATACGGGTTTGTTGGCCCGATGCCCTCCCCAAACCACCACGCCTTGCGCAGTCCACTGTCACCGTTTCTCGGGACTACCACCCCGACGTCCACCGCCTTCACTCAGGCTGCAGCACGGCACAACTTGAGCGTCACGCAGCCCTAGCTGCCCAAGAGCATAGCTTGCAGACCACAACTACCACGCCAAACCCGAGACCACCACCCTGGCATCCACTCCTAGCTGAGACGGTGAGGAAAACCATTGTCATTGCATTGACACACCCGCCCAAGAAGGGTGTCTCACCGAACAGGCCCGGCCGCCGTGCCGCACCAGTAGCCCAGGGCGGTCACCCTTGCAGCACTTAGCCATAGCCTTGCCCCTTGGAGCCACCACTGTAGTGCCATAATCTAGGGCTGCCACCCTAGCCTCCTCCGCCCCGTCATGTCCAATAGCCGGGACACCGATTGCCAAGATCGACGAGTCACCGTCTGAGGCCACCGCCTCGGTGTCCATGGATGAACCTTACATCAGCAACATGCCGACCGACCACGCGCGCCTCACTCACGACCATCGACACCATCACAACCAGGGCCGCCACCTTGAACTCCATGCCGTAGGCTAGCCAGATCCAGAGTTGATCTGTGCCCGCTGGCGGTCATGATGCCGCCCCCACATGCCAGCCGGGGTAGCATCCTCAGTCACCGGAGCTCCCGTGCAGACACTAAACGCTAGCTACGCACCGCCGGCCACCACTCTTCATAGGCTAGGCCGTAGCCCGCAGCCACCACTGCATACCGTGGCCACTGCACGCCCACCAAGAGGCGCAGCACCAGCCCTGAGCCAGATCTGCATGGCCCTGGCCAGATCTGATTGGACCTCGCGCTCCTAGGTCACCTCACCACACCATCGTGCCCAGCAGCGCACACGCGCACGCTGCCCACGGCCGCCGCTACAAGCCGCTCACCAACACCAGAGCCCCAGCGCTCCAAGGCCGCGAGGACCGCCATTGGAGCCCCCCGTGGCCGCCACATTGCATCGAGACCAGCGCCATGCGGCAGATCCGTCGAAGGCCGCAAGAAGCATGGCAACCCAATCCCTAATCCGGCTGTAGGATTGGGGGGGAATTACCTGCAGTCCAGGCTGCTGTGGCGGCTCTAATCGGGAGCTCCCCCTGGGTTCATTCCTAGTAGGGTTTCTTCCTGGGCCTAATGGGCCTTTTCTAGAGGGCCTCTAGTATCCAACACTCCCCCTCAAGATGGGTGATAAATATCGATCATTCCCATCTTGACACATGCTTGATTGCACTCTTTGGTTCCCAACCCTTTAGTAAGACAATCTGCAAGTTGCTGTCCGGAACTCACATGTTCCAACTTGATAATTCCAACATCTAATTTTTCCTTGATAAAGAACCTATCAATTTCGATGTGCTTGGTTCTGTCATGCTGAACTGGATTGTTTGCAATACTAATAGCTGACTTGTTATCGCACCACACATTCAAGCACTCATTCTTCTGAATCTTCAGTTCACTCAACAGGTTCTTCACCCACAACATTTCGCTCAGCCCTTGTGACATAGCTCTATATTCAGCTGCTGCAGTTGATCTGGACACTACTGATTGCTTCTTGCTCCTCCATGACACTAGATTTCCACCAACAAAGACACAATAACCTGATGTCGATCTCCGATCATCTAGACAGTTTGCCCAGTCTGCATCACTATAGTCATCTACGTCAAGGTGTCCATTGCTCTTGAACATGAGTCTTTTTCCTGGCGTTCCCTTCAAGTATCTCAAGATTCTGTGAACAGCTTTCATATGTCCACTTCTGGGATCATGCATGTATCTGCTCACAACACTTATTGAATAGGCTATATCAGGCCTGGTATGGACATAGGTACAACAGCCTCCCAACCAATTTCTGATATGTCTCCTTGGCTACTAGTTCACCACACTGAGCTTCAACTTTATGATTCTGATCGATGGGAGTTGAGGCTGCCTTGCATCCTATCATACACATATCACTCAGAAGATCTAAGGTGTACTTTCTTTGTGATAGAGCTATCCTCTTTTTGGATCTGGCCACCTCTATACCAAGGAAGTACTTGAGTCGGCCAAGGTTCTTGACTTCAAATGCCTCACCCAATTTCTTCTTCAGCCTCGTTATCTCCACCTCATCATCACCAGTGATTATTATATCATCCACGTAGATTGCAAGAATTGTAATCTTCTGCTTAGAGTGCCTATAGAACACAGTGTGATCACCATTGCACTATCCATAACCCATGTCACACACAGCATGTCTAAATCTATCAAACCAAGCCCTAGGAGATTGTTTCAGGCCGTAAAGAGACTTCCTCAGTTTGCATACCTTGCCTTCGACTTCAAACTCAATGAGTCCCGGTGGGACCTCCATATACACCTCCTCCTGTAAGTCTCCATGTAAGAATGCATTCTTGACATCTAGTTGATGTAGTGGCCACCCAAAGTTGGCGGCACAGGACACCAGAATTCTCACTGTGTTCATTTTCGCCACAGGCGCAAATGTTTCATCATAGTCAATGCCATACATCTGACTGTATCCCCTAGCTACAAGCCTCGCCTTGTATCTCTCAATTTTCCCATCTGGATTCTGCTTGACTGTGTAGACCCATTTACAACCCACTGCCTTCTTTCCGGCTGGAAGAGCTGTCAACTCCCAAGTTTTATTTCTCCTCAGTGCCTCAAGTTCTTCTCTCATCGCGGCGCACCACTTGGGGTCTTGCCATGCTACTCTCCAATCAGTTGGGATAGACACTAGCTGAAGAGAAGCAACAAACGCATGGTAGGAAGGTGACAGAGCCTCATAGGACACATAATTGCCGATGTCATGAGTGTCAAACCCATACCTCTGTAGCGATCTACCAGCAGCTGCTCTAGTCCCTTTTCTAAGTGCAATCGGCAGATCTACAGTTCCCTCTGAACTAACTGATCTACCTTCAGCCTGACTCTCTCTAGATGAATTAGAGTCATCTTCCTGTTGCTCCCCCTGCTCCCTCTGAACTGGATTCTGCTGTCCCTCATCCTGCTGTTCATTAGCCTCCTGCCTTCTGCCATAAACACGAGGATCGTGCCACCTTTCCTGTTGTTGCTCTCCTGCTCCTGCAGTACTGTGTTGTTCTCTTACTGTGCCAGTATTCTGCACCACTACCGGAATAACACCCATCAGAGACTGTTGATGCTGCTGCTCTTGTACATCAGTACCAATATCACTACCACCACAGGTATTCTCCCCCTCTGGACCAACGGCAGGATGGTCCAGATCCTTGAACAGCAAGTTCAGATCAGTCTTCTCTCCATAATATGGTTCGGACTCCCGAAATGTAACATCCATGCTCACAAAGGTCCTGTATTTCACAGGACTCCAACACTTATACCCTTGTTGATCCGAGGGATATCCAATGAATACACATTTGACAGCACGAGGGTCCAACTTGTTCACTGACGGCCTGTGATCACGAACAAAAGCTGTGCAGCCAAATAATTTTGGAGGCACGACAAATTTGTTTTCTCCTAATAGCAACTCGCACGGAGATTTCATACCTGTGATTCTGGATAGCGTGCGATTGATGAGATATGTGGCAGTCAACACAGCCTCACTCCACAGAAATTTGGGCACATTCATAGTGAACATCATAGATCGGGCAACCTCCAGTATATGCCGATTCTTCCTCTTGGCTACCCCATTCTGGGGGGGGTGTGTCTGGACATGAAGTTTGATGAAGAATTCCCTGTTTAGACAAGAAATCACCAAACACTTTGTTAACATACTCAGTACCATTATCAGACCGAATAATCTTGATTTGGACATTGAACTGATTCTTCACAACAGCAGAGAACTTAAAACACTGAAACACTTCATCTTTGTGACGCATGAGATAGACCCAAGTCATACGAGAATAGCAATCAATAAAGGTCACAAAGTACTTCATACCACGGTCACAAAGTACTTCATACCACTTACTGACACAACTGGACATGTCCATACATTAGAGTGCACTAGCATAAATGGAGCTATACTTTTGAGCCCCTTACTCACATAGGAGGTTCTGGTGTGCTTGGCATACTCACAAGCATCACACTTCAGCTTACTTCGGTCTACACCGTCCATTACATCAGGAAATAGACGATACATCTTATCAAATGACACATGTCCCATCCTACAGTGATGGATCATCGCCATGGCCTCCTTGTCTCCAGAACTGGCTATAAGCACAGTGTCCTCCACCGAGACAGGTACACCACGGTCCATGTACCATAGCCCCCTACGCCTGGTCCCCGTCCCAATCCTCCTGCCAGTTTGCCTCTCCTGAATCAAACACATACCTTTGTCAAGAATAACCCGACAGTCTTGCTGATCAATTAAAGCACTTAGAGAGACTAAATTCATAGAAAATGCAGGAACATGTAAGACAGAGGACAGCTCAATTGTGGATGTACAGTTTACTGTCCCAACCCCTTTAATAGGCTGTACAGTGCCATCAGCTGTACAAATAGTCTCCTGATGTGTAAGAGGATATTGGGTATATGATTCAAACTCTCTCATATTTCCAGCAACATGCTTCGAAACCCCTGAATCTAGTACCCATTCGGAATCTATCCTTTGTGTTGCAACAGATATGGCTGCAAGATTACCTTCATGAATGTAGACAAAGTGAGCTAGGTGCCCAAAGTTCTCAGCCCCCTGTTCAGCAGAACTTACCGCTGCACTTGTACCTGCCCTGCCATCACTCCCAGCAGCCAAGTGAGCTTGATGGGGAGATCCACTACTGCGTGCATGGTACGAAGGTTCACTGCCACGACCCCTGCCTCCACTGTAGCTACCTCCACTGTAACCCCTGCCTCCCCCTTTTCTAGGAGCTGTGCAATTGCGCTTAAGATGCCCTGGTTTGCCACAATTGAAACATTCTCTGGTTTCTCTCCACACTCTTTACTCATCCACCTTGTAGGCTGATTCATTACTACCACCCTTTGAGAGCTACAAACGTACCTCTTCCTGAGACATTGCAGCGATTGCCTCATCAAGGGAGCAGAGCACAGGCTGGTGAAGTAATGTGGCTCTCCTGCTTTCAAAAGATGGGTTTAAGCCCTTCAGGTACTGCATCACACGCCGGCGCCCAATCCATGCTTCTGCAATTGCCAAGGATTCCGTGTGTGTCAGCTGAAGGGGATCACATTGATCTAAGTCTGCCCAAAATTGCTGCAGCTCAGCAACATATGCTAGCACACTCCTATCCCCCTGATGGACATCATGCACCTTGCTCTCAATCTGAACCATCAGTATCAGATTTCCCTTCCCAGAGTACCTCTTTGACAGCAAGCCCCATACCGCAGCAGCATTGGGAAGTGCCTCAACTGATGTTGCAATATCTGGAGCCAAAGAGTTCAGCATCCATGCAAAGATCAGTGAATCGGTGGCACTCCACTTCTGCCAATCTGCACCATTCGTGTCAGCTGGTTCAACAACTTCTCCCAGAACATGTTTGTTCCTTTGTCTTTAGAATGAGCAACACTCGCCTGGACTAGCTCAGGTAGTTGCTCACCCCCTCCAGCTTGACAAGAATAGCATGAGCTCCAATTTCTGGACTGTCTCTGACTGTGGAACAATGGCACTAGAAGAGGATGGATTTTCCGCATTCTTAGCGGTGAGAAGCTGGGCAAGCTTCTCTAAGGCTTTGGCCAACTCAGTCCCCATCTCAGCAGCTTCTTCTGCTTAATCTGCTCACGCTTCAATGCCTTTTCCTTCGGCTTGTTGTTCCTTGCAGCAGCACTCTGCAGGTTTCTTCTTTCCTCTTCTGCAGCGCTGCACACGGTCCTCCCGGTGGCAAAGCACACGAGCAGGTCCCTAATCAGCGCCGCACAAGGACCACGCCGACCTCGTGCTCCTCCCCTTTGCCGACGACGCGCGCCGAACCCGCCGTCCGCGCCCGCGAGTCCTGCGCGAGCCTCCTTCCGCTGCTGCAGCGTGCGCTGCCACACCGCGCCGAGCCCGCGCCCCGCCTCCCGCAGCTCCCCTCGCGCCGAGCCCGCGCTCGCAGCACTGCTCGCGCCGAGCCTGAGCCGCGCCTCCCGCACCCCGGGAACCCCGTCCTCCTCCGCACCGCCTCCTCCGCGTCCGCCGATGCCAGCACCGCCGCCGGTCAGCACTGCCCCTCCATGCCCCGCGCTCTGATACCATGTAGGATGGGGGGGGAGTTACCTGCTGTCCTGGCTGCTTTGGCGGCTCTAATCGGGAGCTCCCCCTGGGTTCATTCCTAGTAGGGTTTCTTCCTGGGCCTAATGGGCCTTTTCTAGAGGGCCTCTAGTATCCAACACCGACACAACTCTCAACCGGCGTCGAACCCCAGCAGCGCCGCGCTCCCAGGCCGCCGCTTGAGGAGCCACCATGGCACCACTAGCCCAGAGCTGCCTCTCCGGCGTCCATTCCCACTGTTGGTTACCGCCCAACCTACGAGCACCCCCCCACCACCTTTGGGAGCGGGGGGCCTGCCGCCACCGCGGTGATGGCAAGGGGAGGCTGAAGAGGTGGGCGGCCCAGCGGTGTGCTAGGGTTTCGCTCCTGGGTGGCGACCCGGGAGTCCCTCCAAGTCGTTGCTGCTCGATGTGTATGTTCCTTGCCTCAAACTTAACACCTGCTGTCTTACAGCAGCATTCTTGGGCCATGTCTGTGGCTGCACTTACAATTAGACAAATCTCCAATTTTGATCATCCTTCTTACACATCTCGAATCTATTTATACTATTACTGTGTACGTCTTTCTGATAGTATTTTTCTGTGCTCACGCAGTTCTGGATTTTCCACTAGTGGCTCCACTGGGTCAATCTATTCTTCCTACTGCATCATCCATTGTCCCTGCCGAAATGCTAAATCCAGCTGCAAATTTCCTGCCAAGCTTTGATTTCAATGCGACACATGTGCCGGTAGGTGTAAACAAAGGAATTAGAAATTAGCAATTGGTGTAGCGAGATACACAAATTGATATGCTCCCTTGTCAAATACAGATTGAACCTGAGCCAATCACCTACCCTCAGAGGCCTGGAGAAACTGTTTGTGATGTATGTTACGTAACTATCTCTGTACCAATTACTGTGTTATATGTCCTCTGTACAAGTTCCACTGTTCTCATTTTGCTTGTTTATTGCAGTTCTACATGAAGACAGGATTTTGTAAGTTTTCAGAAAGATGCAAGTTTCACCATCCAGTTGATCGCTCTGCACCTGATCCCATTCCAAACTGGGAGCCCTCTCAGCTATCTGTGACGCTTACTCTTGCTGGCCTTCCAAGGAGAGAGGTAACATCCAAACAAAGAAAAATCCCATGAGCCTATTAATAAATCAGGATCTTTAATTTATCCAATTGTTTTTTTCTAAAAATTGCCCTTCCAAAATTCTGTTGGCGCTGCCATATTGGCTAGCCCACTCGTTGTAGTAATCATAGCTCTTGTCAACAGTAGTCCTTTCATCATAATGATCTCAATTGCTCATTGTTATCGAAAACTAAATCGGTAATCCATTACTACGAGCTTTATAGTGTATGCTGCATTTTTAGTTGGACCTTCTTGATTTGTCCATTTGTTCTGTTTTCATATGTTCACCCTTTAATTAGATACTTAGCTGCTGCTTGTAGCTAAGGACTAAGGAAATTGGGTGCATGTCCTCTCCAACACTGATGCGAATTGGCTGACATTTAAATGATGCCTACGCAGGATGCCGAAATCTGTGCCTTCTACATGAAGACTGGCATATGCAAATTTGGTGCGCACTGTAAGTTTGACCACCCACCCCCTAAGGAGGCTATTGCCAAGGTGTCGAAGCAAGAAGCCAAAAAGGAAGATGGAAAGACGAAGGCTGTAGGACTGAGTTATGTCCTGGAAAATTAGGCCGTGACATTTTCATCCCGCCTTCTTCGTCGTGTACGAAACACCGTTTGTTAACAATATTTTCATTGTTGAGTTTACCTGACCTCTGATATAGTAGCAGTACTGTAAGAGATTACTGGTGCACACGGTTGGTTAACGCTGTATTCATCATGACTTTAACTAGACCTCTGATATAGTAGTAGAGCCTTGCTGGTAGACGGCTTATTTCCGGTTCTTGGTTGCACTGGACAGTAGTAGATGTTGTTGTCATGTGGCCATGCCGTGCTGCCTGGCGCATACTTGGTATACGGTGGTAGCCTCTACTGGCGTAATGGCATCTGCTGCATGCATGCGTGCATGGCACTGCTCCAGCAGCTGCACCTACACGTATGTGTATTGATAGCTTCCTTTCTCACATGCGGGTACTGTTTCATCGTCGTTGAAGGCATGCAGCTGTGGTGTGTGGCCATGTAGGGTGTACAGTGTACTGTATCTATCTCGTACACGCGTAGCTTTGCATAGATCCATGTGGCGCTCTGAAAGTCTGAATGGCTACGCTAGGAGGGCTTTCTGGTAGGCCAGGACAGGCAGCAACCCAGTTTGCCTGCTTGTCGCTTGCGCTACGCCATCCACTTGGTACCTGATTCATTGTTTACTGCGTGCTAGCTGTTTTACTGTATCAGCTAATGGGGGGACAATAGTATCTTGGGCAATGAATTGTGATATCTTATCGATTCTGATAGAGCTGTAGCATGATGGTATGCACATGGTTAAAAATGTCCGGTGAAAACTACCGAATATAGAGAACCTTTTCGTATAAGTAGCGTCTATTTCTCTCCATCATCTTGGACTTGATTCTTTATTTAAATTAATTTAATTAGTTGTACATTTTAAAAAATTATGTGTAATTATAGGTTTAGAGGTTTGTAAGTGGGCACTTAATACGTTTTGACTTGATGATGTGCAACTCGGTCGACTAAGAAGTAACAATTTCTTGAGCGATTTAGAAATAGTAAATCTGTTTTCTAGCCAAATTTCAGGTATCGCATTTGTAAGATATAGCAAATCTGTTTTTTTGTTCTTTCCAACTGTTTGTGCTGACTGAGCTGTGATGTGTGTGGAACCACTGCCATGTCATTGTCAAAACTGCTTTCAGTGGGGCAAAAGATCAAATCTAGACAACTTTGACACTTGAGACTAAAAATATTCGGAATACAGTTGAGGGACCAAATTTAGATTTTGGCAATAATTGATGGACTAAAAATTGACATTTTCCTTACATAAAGGCTTAGGAATTGTTTTCCTTCGTGGTGGTAACTACTAACCAGGCACAAAATTAGCGGCAGACTTTGCTAAAATATGTGTAACATGAGGTAGCATATGCATGAAATGCGGGAGGGCCTTGGTGACGGGAGGCGGAGTGGAGATGGCGAGGCGTAGGCCTGGGTATCGAGCTTTGGCGTGATGAGTGACTTGTTCTGCGCATTGGTGAGGCATGAGATTGTGAAGTTGGAGCTCCTAGGGGTCGAGCGGCACATGTCGGTTGTTCTTAACAGGGTTGCATCGTTTTGGCATGCGGTTGTGAAGTTGGAGCAGCGGTGTTGCAAGTGTGACCGGCGGCGAGGATAACATGTGATGGGGTGTTTAAGGGTGCTGAACCAGCTGTGTCAGTTTTGGCTAGCGCAGGCTTATACGGCTATTGTGTTGCTTCGGTGCATTGGTGGCTTTCTGTAATGAAGTTGGAGTTACAAAGTCGCACCCACGAGATGATGATAATGTTGCTTGTGGACGGCGCTGATGGGTAGAATTTCTTAGCAGCATGTTTGAGTTTATGTTTGCTTGTATTTTCGTGGCTTGTCGATCGGAGATGTTTTTGTGTATGTTATAATTCTAGTAGTCGTCTAATTAATTGGACAATAAACTTCTTCTGATGAGGCAAAGTTTATGCCTCCGGTTTTTAGGAAAAAGGGGAAAATTAAGAATTGTTGTCCCATAAAAACTAAGCGTATAGCTACTTAGCGTTGCATGCTGACCTGCAATACGGGCAAGTTTGTCGTGCACCGAACACCTTCTTCGCCTTGTGCAGAAAAGCGCATCACCCGTCCGTTTCCACCTCGCCTCCATGTACAGTACGTTACTGCAGGGAGACACAGACACGCAGAACGGCAGGTTTTCCCTGCAGGAACAAGGGGAGTTGAGGCGAGCCATCAGGTCACCCGGCCGGAGACGCGCGCGTCACCGGGGCCGTGTGACACGTTGGGTGCTTGCATGGCGGCTCCTGCCACGTCGATGAGACGACAGACAACTCCCACGCAGATTGGAGGATTAGTCAGAGCACGGACACTACAAAGTCAGGCAGTGTCCAGTTCCGCTTCACATTTCATCAGGGGTATTCACCTTAAATTAAATTAATTAAGAATTAACGCAAAGACTGCAACGTCCGATTGTGCTATACTGTTGCTACAGTAGTGATCGGACGGTTTAGGAGATAATCCTTGCTTGTGGACAGTCCCAATAAAAAGGTTCTCCTCTCAGTGAGATATAGCTTCCTCTACGTTGCTCATCGTCGTCGGCGGCGAAGCGCGACGGACATACGCATGTCGAGGTCGTGCTCCTTCAAGGCGGTGCGGTAGTGGGCCCACGGAGACGTAGGCCTCCATGTCGTGCGACGGCCGTGGATTTGTGTTGATTGCGTTTGATTTCAGCTTTGATTTTGCTATTTGTGTTTGTTCCCTTCATCTGTCGCTCCGTTCGTGTTGATCACTCACCATTTGGACCAACGAATTACGAATACCAAGTTTTACTCCAAGGCGTGGTATCGGGACCAAGATCTTCTCACTCCTCTCCTCTTGGTCCCGGAGAAAAATGCACGTTGCTCGTCGGCTTGCGAAGCTGTTGCCAAAAAAGCGCGACCCCACTACGAGCGCACAGGGGTAGGCTCACTTTTGAAGTGACAGTGGCACTGCATACGCCCTGGCCGAGATTTGCTCGCTGCATCGCAAGTCATGTCAGGCCGAGATCGCCTTTGCAAAAGAGAGGCTTGGTTTCGAGATTTCTTAGGCCCGGAAAGCGACGCATAATCAAGTTTAAGGGGCCCTCTCTTTTCTCTTTGTTTCTTTCTGGTGATTCGCTATGAAACAGGTACTACTAGACACGACGGTTTAACAGTAGGGGACCCACACCTACGGCTACGCTATAGATCGGCCACTCCCCACCTACCTAGATTCCTAGACTACACCTAGCTAGTAGAATCTCGCCTACTGGCTCACTCACTCTCATACGCATGCAATGTCTCCGAACATGTAAAATACTCCTACTAGGAAATTCATTCTTGATTCTCCCATGAGAATGCATATAAATGGTACCCGGAATTGGAATGAGCAAATTTCAATAATAGAAACTGTACCTTGTATACCATGCATGCATGCCCGTCGCATTTTGTCTTCCTTCTTGTACATCTTTCTTTCTTTTATTAGAAGATGAGTAGAACTCGTAGACACATACACATATACCACCATAAGCACGTACTGACATAACGTCTGAGACTGTATATACGGACCGAGCTTAAAGATCCATCAAACATTCAAACAAAACTTGATTCTCGTCCATTTTCCTTCCAAGTTTTCAGCAGATACCAACTCCATGCGTGCATGTGAGCAAGCGATCCCACGAAGCAAAAGCCTGAGCTAAGCAGGGGCCGGGAGCGTACTAGTAGCACTGTATTATTAGCGAGTAACCGACACAGCGTGTTAGCTCTAGGTAGGGAGGCCTTGCTGTTCATCAGTACAGGAGGGAATCTGCGAGGGCCATGGTTTTTCTTGGCGCCAACAATAGAGAGGGGCCAGAGCCGCGCCCGTGCGTAAAACCTATCGGAAAAGAGTACAAATAATAATGCGTGCATGCTCGCTGGGCACCGGCTCATGCATCTCCATCGATCCCGATCAAGCCAAATTAACAAAAGCGCACCTGCGTATATGCACCAACACGAGAGGGGATCGATCTGCATCGACGCTACGTTGGCTGGTTTATTAGTTGCGTGCGTGCGTTCTACGACGGCGTGTCGTGGATGGTATTTTTCTTGTTTGGGGGGAATTAGATGGTACTCATCTACCATTATTTTGTGGCGGAGAACGATCCGTTTTAGATCCTTTTGAGTCTCATGCGATTTGTCCAGATATCAGTACGCCGAGGCGGATTGCTTTTTTATTTGGAGTAAAATATCCCATGACATTTGTTGCATAGTCCCGACTTGTTAAACAAATATTTTAATTTTTATTATGTCCTAAACCCAATAATATAGTATTATAAGAAGTCTTAGACTCTTTCTCCTAAAAGACTAGCCTGATAGGAGAGTCTGTCCTCACCTTTATAAGTCGTGCTTTGTCTCTGTCCACCGATATGAAACTAAAACCAAAAAATCTCCTTCTCACACATCAGTCATACTTGGACCCGCTTACACTAGCGTTCCAGCCCGCCAACTATGACCGGTAACCGTGAGGTCCCCTAGATCTGTATTTAGGCGCATGTGCTCTAATACCACTTATTGCACAATTTTAAACCCACTAGCTCTAATACCACTTATTGCACAATTTTAAACCCGCTAAACTAGCATTTCAGTCATCATTGCGTTCTAGGCTTAACCACAGAACAACATAGGTTTATAAGAGATTCGGAGTCCTCTTCCTTATAAGTTATGTTTAGTCTCTTTTTACTATCGAATAGAACTAATCCCAACAAATTTCTCCTCCGCCACTATGATGCAGTTATATAAGTTACGAGCATTTGGGATTTATCCCTCCCTCGCTATAGACCACATGGTGTGAGTTCGGTTTTATGAAGGTTACATCACCGTGTTATACACACGAGCGGATCTACTGTGAAAATTTCTCTCTACAGATGTTAGTCATTTAGTTACATGCACTTTAGAACAATATCAATCTTAGGAGTAGTATTTAGATGTTATGCAGTCTTGAGGCCATGCGCAGTTCATGCATTTGACTAGATAGGAACCGAGGGTGAGAGTGAAAAGAAAATCCCTTTTGGTAATTTTTTATAGCATGATCTATCTTTAATAATGGAAGGATCATTCTTTTGGCCTCTATGTCATGTGATGCATATAACCAAATTTTATTCAAATGATGCATAAAGCTTCGATGTCCAAATCAGTTACAAAATGGTAAGAAACGACCACTCTGTGGCCAGCATCAATGAAGAAACCTTCCACCACCAACATGATGATATGCTACTTCTACAACCAAAACAACCACATAACCGACACTGGAGCAAATAAATAACGATTATTCAACATGACAACGCATTCATGAAGAGAACGACGCATACGCGCCACCGTTGCCGGATTCATCCGATGAAGGACAGATCGAGAGTTTTCACCCTGAAGAACCTATATCGTTGCTTCAAAGACAACATCTTCAAGACGGGAACAATATTAATGCACCGTGGTTACCAGATCCATCCAAGCCGCCATGAGCATGCCACGCCTAAGTTGGCCCTTAGAGAAGCCATGCTGCCAATTGCCTGATCCGGTTGTAGGAGCAAAAGGTGGCACCCGCGCGCCACCCCTACACCGGTCCTCCTTGGTCTCCAGCATAGTGTATAGCCCGCAACCACCACACCCATCCTAGTGCACCGCCGGTCGACCACCCTGATCCAATCTAGAGGACTCCACCCCTATATCCTCCTTCGAATCGATCGCCGCCCGAAGACGTGCAGAGAGATGCCCCGTCGCCACCATCACTCAAAGGCCTCATAGCCCAGAGTGAACATCTGAAGACCAGCAACGGCGGTAGCAGGAGAGGAAGAAGATTAAAGTGGCGGTGGCTAGGGTTCGGTTGCCTCCAGTGTTGCCCACGGGAGTGACGCAGCAGACGCTCCTTTCGTCGAGGAGCCAATGTGCTAATCTTATAGCATGATCTATCGCCTACGCTTCATTTGACTTCTTTATTAGATGGCCATGGAGCTCGAGGCATGCTAGCTTGCAACACTATAATAATTACGTCACTCCTATCATGTACCAGTTCACCACATAAACTATAATTCTAACGTAGTGTGACATCATCTATTCTTTAAATTTTGCTACATATCATTTTTTATAAAGTGGGGGACAAAAAACCACAACACAAGCGGTGTCATCCAAAGAGACAACATTGGCACAAGAATGACGAGTGTGTGTATGAAGTATGTGGAGTTGTGGGAGTCAACTGTTGTCTCTGTCAATTGAATGACAATGTGGAGGTGTGGTATAGATAACTACTACCTCTACTATCGGAGCTACCATCCCGGGAGATCTTTCGTAGAGTTGAGGGACGATGCCGATATAATTAAAAATAAATAAATATTGCGTACATAGACGGCGCATTCGTGATTTCAACGAGTCTAGAGCTATAGTTTTCATAAAGATCTTGATCCATGAAGACACACCTATGATATACTACGTTCATTTCCAATTATTTATTATTTATCACTCTTGACTATAATGACCATAACAAACTATAATTATAGTAAATCATGTACAATGATATGACTTTTAGCTATTCTCTTAAGTCTTGTTACATATGACTTTTTATGAAGTGGAGGAGAAAGAACTACAGGACAACCCAAGGAGAGTGATCCTACAAAGAGATGACATTGTCACAAGAACCAACATGGTATGAAGTGTGAGCATAAAGCATGTGGAGTTGTGGGAGTCAACTACTGTTTCTAGTATTTGAATGACAATGTGGAGATGTGGTAGAGATGGCCTTCCCTATGTCTCTACTCTTGGACTGTTGCTATCCTGGAAGATCTTTGGCAGAGTTCATGAGGAGGCTGATATATTGTAACAGGAAAAAGGACCCATAAAGATTGGATACAAAGACGGCGCATCCACAGGTTCATTGAGTCTATAGCTATAGTTCTCGTAAGGATCTTGGTCCTTGGAGACACCTATGATATACTACATTCATTTCCAAACATTTATCACTCTTGACCATAACATGCGTAATTAGGCGGGAAAATACCAAGGTGCGTAACTATGCGGGCATATGAATCTGTTGAAGTTTTCTCATTTTCAGTCATATCTAGAAGTTTTAAAAAATATATAAAAAAAAGACATACATGTATATTGTGGGATAAAGTACGTGCCTATAAATTTTGGTTAAAAAATATGATCAGATCTATACAAAAAAAATATGCGTTCTTTTTCTAACGTTACTATTTATTATTATATAATTTTTATATTTTTCTCACAGGTTGCAAATAGCCATATTTTTTTAACAAAGATTTACACGTACAACTTAATCCCATAATGTACATGCTCGAATTTTTTTTAGATTTTTAAAAAACTTTAATGCATGCTTTTGAAAGTTCTCAAAATAGTGATCGTGTACATGCCGAATGCACCCTCTAGGCAGCCATATTTTAGATACAAAGCGAAGAAAATGCCCTTTGATATCTCAAGCACGTAACAAAGTATGACCAGACAAGAGTACAACGGAAGAAGCATATATACAATAAGAAAATGTTGGGTTGGCGGGAGGGGTCCGAAACACCCGAAGCGAAGAACACTTGATGATGAACCCAGTTGAATACGGACCCGACCTACCGCAAATCGCTAAAACGACCGTAATTTTTCCATGATTTTGTCCAGTCCGATCCGATGGTCAAGACGGAATGACAGCGCCACACTCGCGGTACTGTGGTAGCTAGTCTTACCTCTCAAGGCTTTCTTGAGTCACTCTGAACTTTGAAGGCCAGGGAAAGCCATATAATTAAGCAATGACAAAGTCAATTTTCAGATTGAAATGTGCAAATGCATGTGAGTCTCTCACATTGTTTTCTCTCTCAAGGTAGAGAAAGAGGGCCCACAAGGGCAAGGGCAGGACAGGCCATTCTTTTGACTTTTGTGGCTCTCATGATCTCATCCCCCCACAAGAGCAAAGCTAAACAGAATGCTAGGCCTTTAAAAGATGGCATCAGAGGCTTAAGCACTGTGTATGTGTTGAGTCTAGAGAGAGAAAGGAGGGAGACACCGTATTTCAAAGCAATGAATGAGCCAACTACCCCATTCAAAAGGGGCCAGCTCTGCCAGGCTAGGAGGAACTTGGCCCTGGGGCCCAAATCATTACCAGCTGGGGCTCCCAGATCTGATCATCACCACAGAGAAGAGGAACTGGGAGTTTTATGCTCATGTGGCTTTAACACCTACCGTAGACCCAAGAGAGAGAAAACAGGGCGAGGGGGCACAAGAAGAAAAAGTCTCTTCTTTCTCTCACTCCTAAGCACATTGGGAGATGTGTTGTGTTACTCCTGTTACTCACACCTAGTACTAGTTATATCACCATATACACACAGAGCCAAACCAGAGGACCAGTGCTAATGTTGCCATCATCTCCACTCCCAAGAACACTCTCATGCTCCGTTCAGAACACTCTCATGCTCTCTCTCACATGCCGTGCCATGCCAGCTGGTTGCTCTTAACTCATTGTAACACAAAACACAAGCCTGTTGAAGCAGCTGCTATGCTAATATACAGGCAAACAGATACTATTTTATTTGTAGAATCCTGGAGTATAGATTATTGACAATATGTAAAAGAGGCTCATCATCAACAACACCACAAGAAGAGCAGAGAAATAACCACCACATTGGTTAAAGAAAGAAAGAATGTTGGGTTGTTTTATTCATGAAAACGGTAGCATATGATGTATCAGTACCATAGACCAGCAGAAGCAGCAAAATGGCATCAATTAACACCAACCTTTTCCCCCTCTCTACACCAATCACCACTTGATTTCTTTTTATCTCTAAAATGACAACTAGCCCTGTACCCTCCTCCCCACCTCCACCAAAATTTTCCATTTCTCCAGGGAACCAATCTTCCAACGGATTCTGATGTTTTGCTATATGGTATGTACATGTAACGAAAATCGCAACCAACATTCCCTCTCTACCTCCCTCCCCTCTCCCCCCCTCTCTCTCTATGATATGCTAATCTAAACAACATTACAAACATTGCCCTCCTTGGGTGCTGGTCTATGGACTATGAGGTAAAGCAAAATGTATCAAAATACAAGAGGTGACAGAGCCTAAAAGGTGAAAGAATTGAATGGGGCTGGCATACGAACGGTAAAGGGAGTAACAACAGATGGGTAATGGGGGGAAGGGGAAAAAAGGGGAGGCTCTTGCACGTACCAATCTTAGCTCATTATGCTCAAGCTCAATGGGGAATTATTATGCAGCTGGGTAAAATATTGTGGAGGCTGGTATTTTGCAAGTTTAAGAGTAAAAGGTTGGCAGGGGAAAAGGGGAGTCCTATGTATCAATGGAATTGGGAAATTGGGTACCGGTACCGAAAGCTTCTCAAGAACTGGATACAGCATAGTGTCTCACCGAGTAGCGCAGGACATGCAAGGTAGGGCAGATCATCTCCTTCACTCTCATCCCATCTTTGTATATCTTGAACGTAGGGACTATCCGCACGTTCTCAGCCTTTGCTACCATAGGGCTATCTTCGATATTTACCTGTTGGATTGAATATGAATGTGGATTTGTTAGTGATGTAGAAATGCTTATTGAAAGTAACTGATTACTAGAGTTCAGGAAGAGAAATAGCTTACCTTTAGAAAGTTCACTGAGGGGCACTCGCTGCATAGAGAGTCCACCGCAGGCGTAAGTTGTATGCATTGCTGATTCATCGCCGACATGAAGTAAACGACAGATACCCCTGGAGAAATAGCATATTGAATATGATAGGCAACCGAAATTATAATGCAGGCAAGTCTAATACGTTATATATAGTCAAATGCATCATGATCTGTAAACATAAACAAGGTAGCAGTTCTCATTATTCATGATATTACACATACACACACATGAATTCATCTTGTGGATATGAGAAGTCTAATAGAAATAACTACTAAAGAGAAACTCACCAGGTGAATGTATGGCAGCACAGAATTGCTCAACGTTCGTTACCATCTCAACCTCTCCTCCAAACTTCATGTTTGATACATCCTCACCACGAGTTGTCTTCAAGGCAACTTGAGCATGGAACAATGCTTCCGCAACCTCGGTATCACCAGGAAGCTCTTTCCGGAGCACCTCATAGTCCCGCACACAATCAGCCCAACGCTCGAGCTAATACAAGTTAACAAGATCAATACAACAGTAAGTGAAATGCAAAAAAAAACCTCACAACGCATGCACTATTGCCCGTTCCTTACCTTGGAATAGGACACTGCTCGCCTTAAGAGAGCCTTTGTATAATTAGGTTGTATTCTCAATGCCTCATTACAGTCATCAACAGCTTTCTCCCACCGGTCTAGCTTCCACCAGCAAGCTGCTCGGTTGCAGTAGAGCACTGGATTTGAGGGCTCATACTTGAGCCCTTCACCATATGCTATAGATGCATCAAAAAACTTAGCAGCCTTAAAAAGCTCATTTCCTTGTGCTCGAGCTCTTGCAACTAGTCTCACATTATTTAGAATCATCCCAACTTCCGCATTCCCAGGATCAATAAGTCTAGCATTCTCAGCTGCTCCAACGGCAGCATCAAACCTGCAGAAACCAGTCTCAACTTCAATGCTAATCTGCTTTGACCGCAATGTGGAAAATTGAGCATTATTACATGTTTAGAGGATCATACCTTCCCAATGCCATGTCAACCTGGGCTCGCACAATATGTACATATGACTCAACTAGCATGCCCGAGAGTTTGGCTGTTGTCCAAGATAGTAACGCACTGTCTAATTTCAGCAAGCTTGTGAGAGTCGAGTCAGCCTCCTCTAGCTTGTGGAGCCGGAGAAGTGCTTCTGATCTCAAGGCAAGAAGCTGCATCAAAAGCAGAAGGCCAGTATGAGTTCTAACACGAATCAACAATGCTGCACTATCTCCATGCTCCAACACTTCAGAGAGAGCAAACAAAGCTACGAAGAAGGGGTTTACCAACTGAGAGGAGTCAGCTCCGGCCGCAATAGCCGCATCCGCTTCCCTCAGAGCGCTCTTCCAATCTCCGATTTTCCTGGCATCCGTGCTTCTTCCCAGATGCATCTCCACATCCTGCAGCTTCTCCCACTCTGCAGGGTCAGACTCATGAAGATGCCTGGCCCGCGTGAAGTGCCTCCTAGCCTTGTCAATCATTCCCAACCTGGAACAATGCAAACGACAATCATTTAAGCAACAATTCAGGCAAAAACAGCACAGAGATTTATCTGAATAATAACACCAAATTCCTCGAGAGACAGGGCAGCAAGCTGTTTGCACGAAATTAGGAATAAAATTCAGGATCCATCTGCATTGTGTGGTCTAAATTCATTGTACCTAAGAAATTGGCACCAAGCAAGCTTACAAAATAATACAGCTAAGCAACCCCTCATCAGCATCGTGTGATGGGAAACACTTTAACACCACATTTGCTTCATGGTCAGTGCATAAACCAAGACAAGATTCTAGCTTTCCGCACTCACAAATCAACCAAGAACAAATTACGGTGCTCCTTGCGTAACCCATAAATCAACATTTTTTCTCTGATAAAACGCAAAATATCAAAATCAGAGACCAAGTAGACGATCAAGCAGACCACACCATGCCGTAACAGTCCCAAATCAAAATCAGACAGCCTAAGCAAAAAGGAAAAGAGCGCAACAATCATGTTGCTTTCTTCTTGGAGTTGGACTTGGTCACGGGAAAAGCTGGCAACCACATCCAAGAAAGCAACAGGCAGGCAACAGCAACATGCAGGCGCGAAAGCGTGAACACTCGAATGAAATCGGAGCAAGAAGTAAGGATCTACGCATCGACTAGGAATCTAACGCGTTGCGACGCAGAGCGGCGCAATGCTGGTCGCGGAGACGCACAGAGACGAGCGCAAGAAGCTCACCGGAGGCAGAGATCGGCTAGGCGGCTGTGGGCACGGCCGCTGGCCGGGTCGAGCCGGACGGCCTCCTCGCACTCGCGGAGCGCGTCGGCAAGCCGGCTGAGGCCGATGAGCGCCGCGGCGCGGTTCCCGCGGCACGCGGCGCTTTCGGGGCACAGAGACACGGCACGGTCGTAGTACCGCAGCGCCTCCCCGTGCCTCCCCTTCTTGTACCACTCGTTGCCTAAGCGAGTCATCTCCTGGAGGCTCCCGCCGCTCCCTGGCGCCGCCTGGGAGCTCGCCGGAGATCTCGAGGAGTGTCCAAGAAACGATGATGCGTCAATGCTGCTCCGGGCGGGGGCGATGCCAGCGCCGCGCATGATGCTCCCGTGGCCGTAGTGGCCGGTGCCGGATCCGAGCACGTCCGGGCGGGAGCGCGGCGGGGGCGGTGCGGCCGCCGCCCCCGGCACGCGCCCGGACGGGCAGATGTTCCCGGTGGGGAGTGCATTCGTCATCGGCGAGCTCGCCGTGCTCCCACGGTCTCCACCAACACCGCCGCTCCCTCCGCTGCTGCTGCCGCCGGAGAATATCAACGGGCCAGATCCGCAGCGTCGGTGCCCCGGCAGCCGCGGCGGGTTGCTGTCCACAGCCAGCTCACCGGAGTGGCTCCTCCCACCCGCCACTCCCGCCGCCCCAGCATTTGACTGCGCCGGCGACTTGGCCGACCCGGACGACGACGACGAGGACGTCGTCACGCTCGCCCGCACCCGCAGCGGCGACACCGGGGAGCCAAGATCCGCGAACACGTTGGCTTTGGAGTCCGGCTTGTCCCGCACGGCGCCGCTGTCGAGCGCCAGCGCCGCCGCGCGGAGTCGCAACCGGTGGGCCTCCGACATCGCTGGATCTCACCGCAAAACCTCACCAATGCCGCCAGCCACACCCCCTTCAACTCCTCCTCCTTTTCTAACCAAACAAGCAGGCATAGAACCACGCGCACACACAAGAACAGCTCGTTCTTGCGCGCGCGGCGCGGTGGTTGTGCGATACTACTCGGCAAGAACCCTGAGCAATAAATCGCGGAGCAAAAGCGCGTGCGGATTCCTCGTGAGGCGGGGAAATGGAGGGAGATAGCAAGCACCGACCGAAGAAAGAGGGGAGAAGGAAGAAGAAAGGGGAGGACTGGGCGTGAGGGGAAGAAATAGTGGGAGACAGGGGTAGCCCTGAGAGGCTGCGAGTGTTTCAGGGGGGAGGTACAAAACCGTTTTTCTCTTTTTCTTTTATGGGGTTATTTGGGCTTCTCCTTACAGGGTGGTTTTCTGGTTTTTGGTTTTTACATTTTGGTGTCTTGGAGTCTTGGGTTTTTCTGTTCTTCTACCTTTTTTGGGGTTTCTGGATATTGAGGTTTTCCTCATCTATCTTTCGTACTCGAGGTTTTCCCTTTCCTCTATATATATGTTTAATATTTGTTTTTATATATTTTTTTGTTCAATGTCTTTTTAATTTGATTATTTAAATATAGGTATTCTATGCCAACGACTGTGATTTCAAAGAGAATATATGATTCAAGATACTAAATATGTGTTTTGACCTATAACGTCCTTATATATGTCTTTGAATCATGTAATTGGTTGTAAATTTACTACGAATGAACACAATCTTTTAAGAACTTGTAGCAAGTGATACACCCTGCACCCAAGCATAGCAAAAGATATAAGTTTTGAATCTTGTAGTGACTACCTGTCAACATGCATGTGCGTCTATTTTATTGTATGAGATCATATTTTCTGTATCTAATTGATAACATGGCACATTCAAAAACCAACAAGAATATATGTTTTGTGATAGTGATAACCTTTCCACAATATGCACATCTATTTTAGTACAGATCCCACGTATTTTCTATCTCTATTTGCTGGCATACCATCTCTAAAATTTGACGAAATACCAATGGCATAAATGATTTCACAACAAACTTCTGAAATTTAACACTAAACATTTCTTTTTGGTGTTCACCTTTTGCCATGTTCTTTTGATAACATAATTTTAAGACTTCAATTTTGTTTGAAAATGTACTTTCTCCATTTGTACAATTTTGTTTGAAAATGTACTTTCTCCATTTGTACCAATAGGTGGTTACCAGACTCTTATCCTAAACTTCTAGGGCTATTTGGTTGACCAGCACACTTCACCACAATTTTATGTGACCATCAGGCACAACATTTTTTGAGATCACTAAATTGGTTGCTTCATTTGTTGTAAAAGTCAGCAACAAAATGTAAGCGCGACACACGTAGCTACAAAAAGCTATTGTCAATAACCAAATGCAGGCTGCAAATAATCAAATGTATCTATCTAGTTTGATCAAAACCAAAAATTTGTATAGCTAAAGAATTGCAATGAACGAAAACACCATCCTTTTATTGATGCGTTTGTACGGAGAAAATATTCCTCTTATTTTCAAATTGAGAAAAACTTTTCAAATTGAGATACAACCTTTCGTAATTATTCAAAACAAATTCATCTCTTTCTTGCTTGTTGGATATCACAGTATTCGAGGCAGCAATAAGAGAGAGAAGGGGTTGAGCTTGATTCTGAAGTTTCTCGACCCCTCGCACTCATCCTTCACGGAAGCCAAAAGGAAAGAAAAAGAACGCTTAGCTAGCACATAGATTTCCAGCTGTTCGCTATATGACCATACTACCCCCATGAACACGTACACCACTTTCCAGCTTTATGTTCCATTTGCCGGCGACATCGGGGACTCTATTTATGATTTTCCATAGCACACCCACTACCACGTTATATCTGAAAAATGCAACAGGTAAAGGATGCTATTAAGGTAAGAGCTTACGGTCTAATTCGATGCTATTTACCTAAATTTATTGGGTTCACAGATGTTTGCACACAACACCGAATTATTCCCCAAATTTTTTTTGTGTTTTATTGGGTTCTTATTTTATGTGGCTTAACCTACGAGCTAACATCTCAGGGTGTGTTTGGTTTTAACCCAAGTCTACCCTACCAAAAATTTGGTTAGCCAAAATTTTGGTCAAAGTTTTACTTGCCCATGATTTGGCCATTGTTAGCAAGAAAAATGAACTAGGATTGGCAAAATAACATTGGCATGCCAAAAAATTGGTAGTCATCCAAACAATGACCAAATTTTTTGTCATGGCCAAAAAATTGATATGGTAGATTTTGGTCACCAACCAAACATACCCTCAAGCCCAACCATAGGTACCACGTTGCACTCTGTTGTCTTCTTACGATCGTTGAGCCTTGTTTTGTACCGACTTCATGTGCTCGTGCATTGTGGCAAGGATAAAGAGAGGTGCTGATTAGAAGATGGTGAATAGAAAAAAAAAGTGTAGGAGATGAAGAGAGATGGCAGAGTAACTTGCCTACGAGCCTTTGCCTCTTGGTGCAGGAACTATTATTGGTCCATGCAGTAGCAAAGGGAAGACCTATCCTCTGGCCACCTTTCAAAATATCGAATGGATGAGAGGCGTAGATGGAAGAAACATAGTCTAAATTGGTTACAAAAGATATTGGATGATTTGTCTGTAGACTCGATTCACTACCACTTATACTGACCGATATTATCTTGCGTCCAACGAGACGTCTGCTAGTGGACCGATATATCAGCTAGTAAGTCGGTCGAATAAAACTTACAACCTAGTTAAAATGCAACCTTGATAAAATGATATGGTATCACGGACAAACATTTGCAAAAACTGGTAATGTACGCAACTAGTGCCGAATTATGTGACAGAAAATACAATTCATCCGAAAATATATACGAGTCTAACTCCACAACTTTATGTCATAATGTCAATGTAAAAGTTGGTTCAGGGCTATAGAAATCAGAGAAGATAAGAAAAACCAAGCTGGCCCGCAATCTTCTCAAAAAAATTGTACTCGATCAGCCAAACTCCAACAACAATACCCCACTCAATTTCCCGCCGCTGCATGCATGTCGACCTACTCCCAAAGAGTAATGCCCGGACAAGCGGCCCAGAAATGAGCCGCCAACGTCGGAAAATTTCTCTGCAGCTAGAGTGGCACGAGGGTAGCACGGTAAATTGACATTCCCCTAAGACAGGGTCAGCTCAGCTCAGCTGGACGTGTGCGCTCGTGCCGTGCCAGCTGGCCCGTTCAGGGAACCCTAAGCGCCGCCAGCTAAGCGCGCGCCCACTCCATGGGCTGCTCGAGTCCACGTAGCCCATGAAGATTCCACGGAATATTCCTTCCCATCCGACGTGGCCTGTCCTCACCTAATCACCTCAATACAAGACGGTGTCCTCAAAGAGCGGAGATCACTGATAAAAAAGAACACAGTGGAGAACCGGAGATCAAAACTAAATACTTTTAACTTTCTTATTAAAAAAATATACAGGCATCACACACATACTATTACACACGCTACATGCATATATTCACGTGAGAGCGTCCCTACTCATATGCTGCAAATAATAGAGACCAGGCATAAATTCACAAATCTTACTAAATTTCTACTGAATGTACATACGTATGTGTAAAAGTAAGTGCTAGAGTTTAAACCTAATGGGTGAAATCATACTCTCGTAAATCTATCATCCGGTGGTTCTCCGTCATTTTAACCTTAGTGCACCGTTGGTTAGTTAATCGGTGCTTAATATTTCTGCATGACACGCTATACACCCCGGTACGTCACCGCCATACTAAGTCGTAGAAATGGGAAGTATTTCCTTATACTCGTAGTCTTTGAATGGTAAATTCTCGAAAGATACGGCTAGGTAGGTGAACTACTGCTTTCGCTGCAAGGCTGGACTGGAGCAACCAAGCAGATTAAAACGACTAACCTAGTACGCAATGCATGTGTGGTCAACACACTCAACCTCAGCCGTGTCTCACGCACACAAGCAAACGAACCTATATAAATATATATTAACACTCCAAACACTACATTGCCAATTAACATTAGGGTAAGCCTTGTCATTTTTAAGGTAACATTTTTATTTACTTTTGACGAGGGCTTAATGGTGTGATCGCCGCTGGTAAATGGAGTAGTACTTGGCGTTGTTTGACCATCATGTCAGCTGTTGGAGCTGCATGTCCACAGTGCTCCGGAGTACAACCTACTCCTACCTGTTTTGAAAAACCAGCGGTTACCGGGTCTTTGCCTCTTTGGTGGTCAAAGCCAACGATATATATAAGGGATGGGCAAAGTTGCACGGACAGTAATTAATTAGCCCGGTTTGGGACTTTTTGCAAAGCAAGTAAATGTGCAGGGTTAATTATGAGCCCTCCTGGAGTTTTTTTGTGTGGAGTTTGAACTGTTTAAGCGATTCCGTCTGTTAGCCAAAGTTAAACTTAGGCAGATGAGGTGATATATATACATGTAATAGTGTCTACATAGATACATGCTTCCTTTTTAAAATAGGCGGTTAGGCTAGAAACAACAAACACATTTACATGAATGGATTACAGATGTGTTGACGACAAGATCATGACCAAAATGGAGGAAAAGACAATCTTATACATGTGATTTAGTTTTTATTTAGCACTTTTTATATAAGACATAAATGATGTATACATCATTTGTCTCATTTATGATGTATACATAATTTATGGTTAATTTAATCGTGACTCAAAAGATTTTGAGAGGGCTTTTATACATATTAGTTTTCCTTCTCTCATGAATGATGAATCATAACAGTATAGAAGGATGTTGAAACGTCTCAAGCAATCTCTACTATTTAAAAAATACGTAAGGTTCCCTTTCCTGCCAGGCAGAGTGCGTTCTGCCTCCTTCGTCCGTCCTCCCTCCAGCGCACGTCCCTCTTCCACAGTTTGGCAAGTTTAATCAATCAACAGCACGGTTAAGCCTTCCCTTTTCCACCCATTAGCACGGTCCGTAGCATTTAGAAGGAGGGGATGAGTCAATTTAAGAAACTCCCCAAAAATCACCCCAATCACCCCAAATTTCCAGACAGCCAGCGCCCAAAACCAAGAACAAGAATCAATCAACAGCACGCGTGCAGCCTCTGCCCCAGTGCCCCTCCGCAGGCCGCGTCCGCCCCTCCGCCACCCTCCGCCGCCTCGCGCGCACCCGCCGGCCGCCGCGTCCGCCCAGGCGCCCCTCCCTTCCCGCCGCCACCGGCCCGGGACCACCTCCTCCTCCGGTCCTCCCTCCACCTCCGTCGGCGGCCAGCCGGCCACTGGAGCGGCAAGCTCGGGCTGAGGGCTGAGGCGGCGTGGGGAGCAGGGAGCTCCGCGGCTCCGCCCGAGGCGGCACGGCGCAGCGCGAGCGCGGGGAGCCGCCCCTCCGCCCGGCGGCCGGCGCCCGCTGGCCCTTCCACCGCCCGCTGCCCTAGGCCGGTAGGCCCCCTAGGGCCTAGGCTGCCGGAGCTCCGGAGCTCCTCCGGTTTGGTCGCCGAGACGCCGCTCCTGCGGATCTCCAGGCTCCAATGCTCCACGGCTCCATCCCCCAGATCTCCTTTTTTTTGTGCAGGGCTAAGGTGTAGGGTGAGTCTGGCTAAGAACTGATCCACTCCAATCCCTTTAGGCCTTTAGTATTTTAGTTCTTTATTTGCAAACAGCAACAGCCTTTAGTAGTTTAGTTCTTTGTTTGGTGTGTGTTGCTTGCTATTATCCCCGTATCCGTATCGATATCCGTATCCGTATCGGAGCGATACGTATCCACGTATCCGTATCCGTGCGGCTTAGGGAATTATACCGAGCTGGCTGCCGATCTTATGGGGGACGACGCCTCCTTGGCCTTTTTGCTGCGCAGGCCGCCGCCCCTCTCCACGCCGCATGCGCTTGCCGATTAGAACGGACGGCGGCGAGGCAGCCTCCATCTCCCGGCCGCCAGGGTAGGAGCTTGGGGGAGGGTGGTCGCGAGGGGAGGAGCTCGGGGAGGATGGCCGCCGGGGTGGTCGCTAGATCTTATTATAAACTAGGAGATATTATTGTTGTATATGAAACAAATTGTTGTTAGTTACAGGATATTATTATAAACTAGGAGAGAAAAATATAGAGGCAAGCAGTCGCTTCGGGTTATGGGGAATTAATTGCATCTCTAATATGCAAATGGAAGGGAGAACGGGGAGGTATGCACTTAGCAATAGATGGATTCGACCACTTGGCCTGTGTATGAATTTTTTCAGATTTTTTTGGAACTAATATGTAATTTTAAAAAATCGGGGAATGTCACGTATAGTTCTCGGATTTTTTTAATTTCGGCCTGTCGCGGCCGGCTGAAGCGACGGTACATTTTTTTTAAATTTGTAGCGCTCGACGCATGTCGTCGCGTTCAGTCGGATTGACGCTGCGTGCGTCGCGCTCGCCCCGTGCCACGCGTCCAAATCTCGTGCGTCGCGGTGATATTTTTATCTCTGCCTCAGCAGCGCAGCCAAATGTGGCATTTTACCGTTGAAGGGCATGGCTACAAGAGCAAGTAGAAGAGATATGTTGTAATACCGTTTGACTGTGTATGCCTGATTACCGGTGACATGAATTAATGAGGTATTGTACGTGGTACGTACCAGAGGTGAAGTTAAAAAATGACACATAACATTTTCCTTTTTTCTTTTGGGCTCTTTCATCAACTGACGTACATATCATGTACGTTTTTCTCTAGGGAAATATAGCATGGTAGTTCACCGTGCTCTGACACGTTTCACATAAAGTCAAAATACAACGCCAGAGCATTAACAAATGAAACTAGGATATGTGCAGGCAAAGAAAAGCATTGCAAACTGGAGTCGAAGACCACAAAAGCAGAAACATACTCATTTGATTCGAGGACAATGTATGGAAGGAAAATTGCCCGATAACGATTAAGGGGCACATACTCGAACTCAAGCTCAACCCTCATAGTGAAAAGTTTAGACTTTTGCCGCCACCCTACGACAATGTTTGGAGATCGATGCCTCCACAGAAAACGAATGTTGGGAGAATCCACCCTCTACAGAAATTATTACTTTTTAAAGTTAAAAAGATAACATTCACCAGATCCTGTAAAAGCAGGACTGGGAACAGAGTTCTCTTGTTCGTCATCATTTCTTCCCGTTTAGGCACCGCCTAAACCGTACTTCTTTCCGAAGAAGAGGATCTGGAGCTGGTCATACCCTGAGAGCACACCAGCACCAGCAATGGCACGAAGGATGTTAGCACCAGCACCCTTGAACAGGGACTTGGCACCCTCATTCTTCAGAATCTGCTGGAAAGCATCAAACGAGCTCTTGTACTTGACAGCTTCTCCAGAGGTCATCATCATCCTCCTACGGACGGTATCAATGGGGTAAGATGCAAGACCTGCACCGTTGGTGATCAACCAACCAAGAGCGAAACTGGCAAAGAAGTTGTCCTACAAACAGGTGATGATGCATAAGGATGAGATCATAAGAACCATAGTCCAAAAGTACAATTGAATGTTGAAAGGTAGAACAAACCTGGAGAGTGCCAGTGAGGAGAACTGGCTTAAGAGAATCGTGATGGGGAGCGCCGGGGAGAGGAGATCGGGGGAGATGAGGGAGCGCCGGGGAAAGGAGATCGGGAGAGATGAGGGAGCTCGGGGGAGACGAGGGAGCTTGGGGAGGAGCTGCGGCCTGCGGGGGAGATGAGGTAGGTCGGGTGGAGATGTTGGGGTTTCGGTGCTCTGCTTCGAAGGGGATGGGACGGGTGCGCCGGCGGCGAGGGTCTTGGAGTGGGGTTTTGGTTGCTGGTGCGTGGAGCGGCGGCGGGGGAGGGTGCGCCGGGTAGGTCAGGTCAGTTTGGGTGGTTTTGTGAGATGTCAGGTGGGTCAGGTCGGGTTGGGTCGAGCATGAGAGCTTCCGGGTGCAGGGTGTTGGACAACGCCCAACAGACAAACAACAGCTAGAATTTTCTATCTCCTCTTTTTTCTTCATTCCATTCTTGATGCGTCTCGGCTTCTTATATAGTTTTCTTGATTTGTTCATAAAGCTTTACTTCTGTCTATGTTGTTATAGATGGGTTTGAATGAGATTCAGACAGAAAATGCCACTGCTATTACTTTTACTAAAATAAAGGAATACATCATGTCCTTCCCTAGCAAAACCAAGTTGGTGCATATCTATGACACGACCTTGACAGGTGGAGATTTGGAATGTCTTTTAGAAGACAAGATATGGGTGGACAGCGAGGTCAGCTAAGATATACTCTGATAGTCATACTTACGTACATCAAGAATGTCTAATTTATTTGTTATTGTTTCTATTATAGGTCATAAATGCATACATTTACTGCCTAAGGGTCCAAGAAAATCTATATTGTAGAGCGGGTGCACGTGTATTCTTAGATGTAGCCTTGCCGGATGTATTTGTTTTTTTGCAAGCTTACTTCATAAAGTGAATATTTCATGTGAAGTAAATAGCTATATGGTAAATGAAACATGTGCTTGCTTTTCTTCAATTCAATACAGTTGTAGGCTACTTCATAATATCAAATTAGATAATTCTGATTTTGTATTCCAGTGAAGGAACATCACCCTTTGATCGATGAAACCGTTAAAACGTGATTGTTGAAGGATAGGTCCACGATGTGAAGTTTGTATTTTAACCATCTTTTTGATTTGTTTACCTGTATTGTCGCCCGTGGCAACGCACGGACATTTTACTATACAAATTTCATTTGAAGGCATTAACATATGCTTATTATATAGAAAAAATATTGTATTAGAGACATATTATTATGGTTCAAAAGTTCTATTTTTCTTACTATATTATGTTCGTCATGTATATTATTATTTCGTAGCATGTGTAGGCTACTTAAAGATCCAGCGTTCACAAAAATTTCTCTACATCTTTTGATAGTTCCGTAGCAACGCACGGGCACCCTACTAGTAATTCTAAAATAGATAGATGGTTCTAAAAGCAGTCCTAATACTCCACCTCAGCCATCTCTTAATTCATGCCACCTAGGCAAAAAGATTATATGGCGGGGTAATTATAGAGGGGAGAGAGAGAAGCTGTCTCTTAATCTAGATACCGCTATTAGCATTGTAATCGATGTAAATTAATTCTTGAGCGACCCGTATGGCTCACACCCGTACTACTATGTACTAGAGTTATGCCACAAACGAGCTATAAGGTTAAAATAGTAGTATTGATCATAAAATATAATAAATAAAATCTTTTTAGATACAACACTAAGATATAAGTCACTGAGAAGGTTGTATTTAAACAGTTATTTAATACAACAAGATACAACTTAAGATATACTCCCTCTGTCCTAATATATTAGGCACATTCCCCTCTGACGTCGAGACCAAGGAAGAAATTAATTCTGCTGCGATCATTAATTCATTCCATTAACTCCTAATCGTTTGTCGTCCTGTTGACCAACTAGGCAAGGATGCATGCATGCATGCCCAATGGAACGAGGAGGCTGAATTTGTATGCATGCATGCATACCTAATGGATCGGTCCGGAGTTAATGTAGGGGAGATAAATGGAGCTAGCTTAACGTTTGGGGTTGAGCATACGCCTTAGATTATGGGATAAAACAGAAAAAAATGCGCCTAAGATATTGGGACGGAGGGAGTAATATATTGAGTGTACCCTAAAAGCAACTTTGTTTATTTACCTATTGATTTCCATAGGCCACGCAGTTAACACGCGCGAACATCGACATGCACGTCTCATTTGAGGACATGCTTACAACGGAAGAAGCACGTATCAACGGAAGGGGAAGACAATCTACCAAATGTATGACCACGATTTAGTTAACAATTTGATACAAATATATACGGCATGTCTAAAGTTTATCTTAGTACTTATTGTACAGAGCGTATACCACACATTGATGATTTAATGGTGTCTCATAGGGTTTAATCTAGCTCCTGTACATATTTTAACTCTCTCATGAATGCTGAGTTGCCTACAAGGGTGTCAAGGATGTCGATACACGTTGCTTCTAAAGTAGATGAAGGGCGCTAGCATCCGCTTAAATTTGTTGATTTGACCTGAATATATGTTGACACTTGAAATACAGGTGAAATAAAAAAAAATCTAAGAAACGTGTGTGTTACAAAACCAGCTCTAACATGATCTTAATGACGGACACCGGTTAGATCTCAAAGCAATCAAGCGATGAGAAAAGACATCGATATTTGTTAGCGAGGTTCAGCCAAAATCTACATAACCGGCATTATTGTCGGACACACTTTCCCTTTATTTCTGGATTATCCCCATCGATATCCCGCTCTCTAAAGGCCGACCATTCTGACTTGTGGTTACAATCAATGGCACCTTCTTTTTAATAGGAGTCCAAATTATAGACGTTTTCAACTCAAACTCTACTAACCCTACCTGCTAGTTTGATTTTAATTCCACTACGTAACCTACCTATACATATATTTGATACTTTTCAACAATGTGACTAAACTATTTTTTAAGGGATGTGACTAAACTAGTTATTACTTGTTATACAAAACGTCTACCACACAAATAAGGTTTTCAAGCCAGTCCTTGTAAATATGTATTTTTCTCCTCTCATAACGATGAGATGCATTTCAACTATGTCAAGGATGTCGAAACCTTGCGAGCATTGATTCTAAAGTAGATGGATGGTGCTAAATGCACTTCATTGTTGAACTCGCTAATTCCCCACATAGCCTTGCACGGAGGCTTTCAGATATGCGGACTATGGAAACAAAACGGAAAGGAGGAAAGGACAGTAAAATAAACCTATGTGTGACTAGGATTTTATATAAAACTCGTTAGGAAAAACAGAAATGATATGTTGGTAGATTATCATGACATCACAATCTATTATTGAAATAGTCATCCAAAATACTTAATCACAGACGGTTTAAAAATAGACATGACATGTTGGTAGATTATCATGACATCGCAACCCTATTACGGAAAGAATCATCCAATACGCTTAATCACAGACGGTTCATTAAAAACCTTCTGTGATTAGCCTTATCATAGATGGTTTTTACTAAAATATGTATCATAGATGACTTTTAGAAAATCTACCTATGATGAGCGACCCATAACGGATTTTTTAAATAAAAAATCACCACTGATAAAAAATAACACATCACAAAGTGTCGACGAAATGGCTGTCGGATAGTAAATTTGGGCACCCCGGGTCGAACGACCGTGGTGCTAAGAGGACGACTTGGGGAACGACGCCTTGCGACCACCAGAACTACCCGAATTACTGCCGAAGTTTAATACAGAAATTGCAATGGAAAATAGAACTAGAACTCGGTGAAAAGAACTTGGATCCATATGGGGTGCCGCTTTGCCCTTATATAGGCAAAGTCGATTTACAAGTGAATATACATCGCTGCCCCTAGGCAGATTAGGGTTTTACCTTGGTCTGTTTCTCCGTACATCGGACGAAACAGTATTCTCCTCCTCGCCGCTACCTACTATATGCGCCGGCATATCCTTGACGCGCTTCGCCGGTACGGATCGCCACCGTGCTCGCCCCTTTTTCCGTTGAGCTTGGCTGGGGGAGGATTTCTTCGGGTTCGGGCGCCCTGGCGAGGTGTTGTCTTCTACCTCGGACCCGGCGCGCACCACCTTCGCCTCGTCCAGGGGTGAGGCTGACCTAGGCCTTGCTTGAGGCAAGCGGCATGTCCTCGCCAGGGTACCTTGCCGAAAGTCCCTGGGGTCTTGGGCGCGGATCGCCTCGGCCTCGTCCCGGAAAAGGGTCGCTCTCAGCCTTGCTCGGGGGAGGCGACGTGCTCCCAGCTCGCTTGGTTGCCTCGCCGGAGGGGGGGAGGCAACTCGTCCGAGGCCTCGCCAGGTTCCTCGGGAGCTACAGAATATGGGATGGTTAACAAGTGTAAAGATGGAAAAATAAACAGGGGGTACCTCGTCCAGACGACGTGGCCGGACTCCCCCAACAGTAGCCCCTTGTAGGCGTGACCGACGAGGGGAGCGACGTCGCTCGAGGCTGCATCAATCCTTAGCTAGAAGCGGGAGGACGGGGAGTTCGGGACGAGGTGCCCCCGCGCTCCGGACTTCTTTCTTCCATCCAGGTCCCCCCAGAAACTCCGCCTCCGCTTACGGCTCGTAACCGCCGGCTCCGCCTCATCCGCTACCGCCCGTTACGCTGCCTCGATTCACGGACCGTCCTGGGGCCTATAAATACCCCTGGGCCTCCCCTTCGCGACTTCACTGATGCTCCCGCCTCCGTCGTTTGCATCTCGCCGCTCCTCATGCTCAACCTCCATCGCCTCGCGCTCGGCCTCCATCCCTAGCACAATTCGTCGCTCATCCTGGATCACTCTCAAATGCCTTCTGGATGACTCAGTGTTTGAATAAGAGAGGAGGGTGACCATGTCGACCAGCAAGGTTGCTGTAGCCGCGAAACAGAAGGGGAAGAAGGCAGCAGAGGTCACCTACACGTAGTGGCTCGAGGCGACCCAGGCGTCTGAGACTACTCTGTCTCGTCTGCGCGACGCGGGTGCTTCCCCCTCGATTCGGACGAGCACGGACCCGTCCTCCCGAAGGAAGGGAGCACACGGGCCATCCCGCCCGAGGGGCACATCGTCGTCTTCGCCGACCAATTCAGAGCTGGCTTGACCTTCCCGGCCGCCCCCATCGTCCAACTTGTCCTGGACCATTTTAGTCTGGAGATCTCGGACCTCAACCCTACGGCGATCTCGCGCCTGGTCATCTTCGAGTGGGCGATGAAGACGATGAGGCTGGAGAGCACGGCGACTTGCTTCGCCATGTTCCACGAGCCCGTAATGACAACCCATCCACAATGGCGCCCACTCCCTCTTTGGGACAATCGGGTTCCAGGGCAACCATCGGACCGACGCCCTCTACCTAGTGATGGCGCTGAAGAACAAGTGGAAGAACTGGCGCAACGAGTGGTTCTACTACCGTGTAGGCGACCTTGGCTTCACCGGTGACAAAACCGTCCCTGGCTACTTAACTCGCCAACTCGTCGTCACCTCCACCGACATGGCGAGATGCGACGCCTTGGGCGAAATGAGCCACCAGCTCTCATCGCGAGATCTGGTCGAGGAGTTCATTCTCCTGAGGATTCGCCCATTCGCCACCGGCTGGCAGATGAAGTGCCTCCTCATCGGCGAGGGGAGGCCTCTCGGCCCGTGCGCCTTCTATGGGTACGAGCCGCAGGGTACGACCTCCCCCGAGCGGAGAGGGAGGCAAACCTCCTCCTCGGCCGGTATTTGCCGTCCGAGGCGAAGGCCATTTCGAAGATGATCGCAGGGTGTTGGAACAGGGCCTGCGAACTCTTCAAATGGGAGGTCCCTCCTTGCCTGGACATCGCCCCGGCCGGAGACGCCAAGGCGGGCGAGAAGAGAAAGAGGGCCGCCCCGTCCGCCCCGCCCTCACAGAAGGGAAAACAAAAGAGCCTCGCCCAGGAGCTGGCGGACTGGGAGGACGACGCGGACAGCGATCATCGCAAGTCGTCGGTCCCGGGCGGGGCGAATTCCGAGGACTCAGGCGACGGGGAGTCCGAGGTGGGGTTGCGCATTGGGAGCGATGAGCGACCTCCCGCGAAGAAGCGGGCCGAGACAACTGTGAAACCCGGCCCAGGCGCGGGCAAAGGATTGATGGGCACCCGCTTCGCGGCGATCCACTCGACGGCCGTGACCTAGGAGAGGTTCTCCTGGGACACATCCTCCTCCTGCTCGTCCGATGTGAATATTGACGAGACGGTCGACGTCGTCGGCGAGGATGACACGGGCGAGAGTCTCCAGAGGGACGCCCCGGCTACCGAGGCGACTTTGCCCCCCGAGACGACCCGTCCAGGAGGAGCCCCGACCGGGGGAGATGCGGCGCCGGAGCAGCGCCCCCTTTCCCCCCGCGCCGGCCGCAAGAGGGCCCTCGCCTCACCCCGCGAGCGCGCGGGTTTCAGGTGGCAACATGGCGCCAGGACGTTCTCCTCCCCCAGCCGCGACTACGGAGGGAGCTCCTTCCTCTCGCTCTTCGGGCGCGCTGGTGACGGTTCTGTCCTCTTCCTCAACCCCGAGGGAGAAGGCTAAGGATCAGGGCTCCCTCGACTAGACCCTCCAGCCTCCTCGCCCCCGGATGATGCTCTCCGGGTGACTTGGCCCGGACCTCCTCGCCGCCTCGTCACTGGAGCTCGAGCTCGTGAGCCATCCCGGGGCGAGGCTATCCGAGGAAGACGTGGCGTCGAGCTTCGTCGGGATGACAGCCTCCCAAGTCGAAGCGGCTACTCGGGCCGCCGCGCTGAAGGTAATCCCGACTCGCCTTTTCGCTCTACCGTCCATAACTTATTGACCGTATCTTCTGTTTCAGTGCGTGCTCGTCGCGGAGAGGCTCTCCCTCCTGGAGGCGCACGCGGCCGACGTCGAAGGACCGTTGGCCGAGGAGCGGGCTCGTACTACCGATGTCTTGGAGGCTCTCGGCGCCGAGACGAGGAAGGCGGATGAGATTTCCAAGCGTCTCGAGGACAAGACTTCCGAGGTGGAGGTCCTCAAGGCCAAGCTTGAGATGGAAATGGCACGCGCCGCTCGCACTGAAGAGGGGCTTGCTGCCGAGAGGGAGAAGGCCGAGGCGAAGAGAAAACGTGCCACCGAGGTGGAGGAGGCGCTCGCCTCCGAGCGAGGGAAGGCCGAGGCTGCGGCGGCGCTACTCGCCGCGGAGAAGGGCAAGTCTGCCTCAGCTCAGAAAGAGGTCGCCAAGCTCCAAGATGACCTCTCGCTGGTGCACGAGAGGCTTGAGCGTTTCACTGAGCAAGACACCAAGGCCTATAGACTTGTTACGCCTCTGTGCCATGCGGGAGTTTGGCGGCTGGTGGAGTCGGACTCGACGTCGGTGCCTTCGACTCCTCTGACTCAGAGACGACGATCATGGATGGCATCAAGTGGGCGACTCGGGTCTATGGCGATGTCCATCTTGCCAGCTTCGTCTTTGCCCAGGACAATGCTCGGGCCTCCGCGGAGCTCTCGCTCGGAGCTCGGCTACACCTACTTGGCGACCCGCTCTGAGCCGTCGGTCTTCTCGGCCCCGGGTTACGTCGCCCCAAAGACTTCCGAGGTGGTCGCGGTCCGGGACAAGTTCAAAGACGAAGCCGACGCCTTCATGACCTCGGTCTGGAGCTCCCGCAAGAAGGGGCTCAAGTACATCGAGGGCATCCAGAAGTCTCGAAAGAGGCCAGCAGCCGGGGGAAGTTCGAAGAGCGCCGAAGGCGCTTCGGGCGGGGGCCCCGTCGCATTGTCCCAGCAGCCAAAGGTTTAAAGCCCCCTTCGGCCGCCAGCCTTATATATTATTTTTAAAGTTTTACCCCATCGTCGCTGCGTTGACGTAACCTCGCCGCGTGTGGCTTTTGTAAACTCGCCCTGTGGTGCAATATTACGCTTTGATTTATGTTAAGGTTGCAATGTTCATTTTTTTTATTGTGCTTGTTTGCAGAGGCCGCCTTCGCAATATAAGTCGCCCGCCGGGCGGCGTGGGTCTCGTCCCCTTGTGGCCATGTCGCACAAGCATCACTCACCTGGCTTGTCCATTGCGAAGAGGGAGCCTTGTGTAATTGGGGAAAAGGTCGGGGAAGACGTCGCCCCGGCGGCTGTCGAAGCTCGTGGGAGCGACCTGTCCCTCGCGGTCGGTGAGGGGGTTGCGGAAGGTGTCGTCCTGGCGACGGCCCAAGGCAGTGGGAGCACGACGGCCCAGGGTAGTGGGAGCGACTTATTTCTCTTGGCCCTAGCCGCCGACCTGGCCGAAGACGCTGAGACGTAGGAGATTTAGTCGACCGGCTTTCCCATGTCATCCGTTGTAACTCGCATGTCCCAGGAGCTGGGACTTAGTTAATTTTATCGTCGCGTCGATCGCGATTGTTGTAACTTAGCGCGGGGGTATTATCCTCCTTCCATCAAAATAACTGGCGACCACGAAGCATTCGTGGTCGCCCTGGTTTGTCTGTAAACGTGTGCATTTGAGAACTAAATTCATTTGTCGCAAACTTGGCATAATCTCGTCTTTTTAGCCGCTCTTTCCTCGGTCTGGTGAGCGGCGTGTCGTCTGATCTCAATCGTGGGCGAGGCTACGTAGGGTACGGCGTAGGGATTCTAACACGTCCCGAGATGCCGCTCAAGATAAGATCGGGTCGCGCGATGCCTGCCTTGGGTACCAAGCGTTGTCCGTCGTCCTTAGGGGAGTGGCGTCTGGCCGAGCTGCCACCTGAGACGGGAATCGCCGTGTTCGTCGTCGGTAGGGGAGCGGCGTCGGGCTGAGTTGCCACCTGAGACGGGAATCGCCGTGTTCGTCGTCGTTAGGGAAGCAACGTCGGGCTGAGCTGCCACCTGAGACGAGATAGCAGCACACGTCGCCCTGGTTGATGTGTCATATCGTGGCTAAGACTTGCTCATCGTCCTTAAGGGAGCGGCGTCGGGCCGAGCTGCCTCCTAAGACGGGATAGTAGCACACGTCGCCCTGGTTGATGGGTCACATCATGGCTAAGACTTGCTCATCGTCCTTAGGGGAGCAGCGTCGGGCCGAGCTGCCTCCTAAGACGGGATAGTAGCACACGTTGCCCTGGTTGATGGGTCATATCGTGGTTAAGACTTGCTCATCGTCCGTAAGGGAGTGGCGTCGGGCCGAACTAACTCCTAAGACGGGATAGTAGCACACCTCGCCCTGGTTGATGGGTCATATCGTGGCTAAGACTTGCTCATCGTCCTTAGGGGAGTGGCGTCGGGCCGAGCTGCCTCCTAAGACGGGATAGTAGCACACATCGCCCTGGTTGATGGGTCATATCGTGGCTAAGACTTGCTCATCGTCCTTAGGGGAGCGACGTCGGGCCGAGGTGCCTCCTAAGACGGGATTGCCAGATTGTTCGTCGTCCTTAGGGGAGCGGCGTCGGGCCGAGCTGCCTCCTAAGACGGGATAGTCGTACGCGTCTCCAGTAGATTGCTTGGCGTGATGAACGAACCAATACTGCATTCAGATTGGCAATAATGTTTTCTAATAAAAGTAACGACCATTACAAGGACGAAGTCCCGCCTAGCTGGCGCAGCAGCTGTCGACGACGTGTTGCCAAGTGGCCTCCGGCATGATCATATGTCATACTTCCTGAGGCTGTCGCCGTTCCAGCTATGCTTGAGGACGACGCTGTCGAGATCTCCGAGACGAAATGACGACGGACGAGATGAACCGATGACTTCGTACGGGCCTTCCCACTTGGAGCTGAGCTTGCTGTCGGCCTCGGGGTTGAGCTTTTTTTTGAGTCACCCACCGCTATGGGTCGCGGTTTCACTATTTTGTTGTAGTACCTTGCGGTCGCCGCCTAGTACCGATCAATGTGGAGAGATGCATCTTGTTGTACCTCGTCGAGCCCCTCGAGCGATGTCAGTTGGTTATCGTTGTCCGGCTGCTCGGCGATGCGCAGAGATTTGAACACCACTTCGGCCAGAGTGACAGCCTCCTCGCCGAACAGCAGCTTGAATGGGGTGTGCCCCGTCGCCCGACTGACCGAGGTGCGGGATGACCACAGCATGCTCTAGAGCTCGTCCGCCCATTTCCCTGCAGGAAGCTCAAACATACGTGTACGTAAGCCCGAAAGGATGATACCATTAGCCCTTTCTACCGCCCCGTTAGCTTTTGGGTTGGTGACTGAGGCGAAGCATAGCTTGATGCCGAGGCCGGAGCAGAAGTTTCTGAAACTCACCACATCGAACTGGGTTCCGTTGTCTACGGTCAACTCGCGCGGAATGCCGAATCGACATACAATGCTTTTCCAGATGAATTTCTGCACGGCGGCTGAAGTGATCTTCGCCAAGGGTTCTGTCTCTATCCACTTAGAGAAGTAATCCAGGGCGACGACTACGAATTTGGCGCCGCGGCACGCCGTCTTGAACGGGCCGACGAGGTCGATCCCCTAACGCGCCAGAGGCCAGGAGGGCAAGATGGGTTGCATTTCGCTTGCTAGTCTGTTCGTGCATCGGCCCATCCATTGACATGCCGAGCAGCGCTTCACCAGATCTTGAGCATCTCTTAACGTCGTTGGCCAGTAGAACCCGGCGTGGTACGCCTTGGCGACCAGGGACCTGGGGGTGAGATGTGAGCCGCAGAACCCCTGGTGGATTTCCTTGAGCAAATCCCTGCCCTCTTCTGTCGAGATGCACTTTAGAAACGGAGCGCACACACCTCGTTTGTAGAGGTACCCTTTATGCATGATGAAGCTCCGGGTGCACTGACAGACGACGCGCTTCGACAGGGTCCTCAGGTTCTGTCTCCGTGGAGAGGATTCCTCGATCCGGGTCCTCCAGTCTTCCAGCGAGATGGTATAGACGTTGGCCAGTCCCTTAGTCGAAGCGGTGGACAAGACCTCGCTAAATGCTCCGGGGGTTGGCCAGCACTTGCGACTTGATAGCTGTTCTGGGGAGGAAGTCAACCGTGAACGGGGCGATCTCGGCTGCCCATTTGCTAACCCAGCCCGTGGCCTCTCAGTTGCGGAACATTTCACCTATTGGAAAGGAGGTTCACACTCGTATCGAGTGAGCCAAGAAGTAATGGCGGAGTTTTCAGGCGCCATGACGAGGGCATATGCCAGCTTTTCCAGCTCGGTGTACCGTATCTTCGCCCCTCGCAACAATTCAAAGACGTAATAAACAGGGTTCTGGTTCCGGCCTTGCTCTTTGACGAGAACGGCGCTGACTGCCGAGGTCGTGGCGGCGAGATATAGCAGGAGGGTGTCGCCGGGCGACGGACTCTGTAGGAGTAGGGGCGAGGTGAGATACTTCTTCAGCCCCTCGAAGGTCTATTGGCATTCTTTAGTCCATGCAAACTTTCCAGAGCCTCGCAAGACCTTGAAGAACGGGAGCCCCTTCTCCGCCGAGCGGGACACGAATCATCCCAGGGATGCGAGGCGACCAACTAGCCTCTGTAATTGCTTGGTCGTGGTGGGCAACTGCATGCTGAGGATTGCGTCAATATTCTTAGGGTTGGCTTCGATCCCTCTCTTTGAGACAAGGAACCACAGAAGCTTTCCGGCGAGCACGCCGAAGATGCACTTCTCCGGGTTCAACCTCATGTTTGATCGCCTGAGGTTGGAGAAGGTTTCTTGTATATCGGCCACGTGAGTTTGGGCGAGGACACTTTTGATGACGATGTCGTCTACGTACGCCTTGACGTTCTGGCCGACTTGATCGCTGAGAGTTTTGCCGATTAGTCAGGCGAACATTGTCCCCGCGTTCTTGAGGCCGAACTGCATGTGGACGTAGCAGAACGTCCCGCACGGGGTGATGAAGCTGGTCTTCTCCTCGTCCTCCTCGGCCATCCATACCTGGTGGTACCCCAAGTATGCGTCCAAGAAGCTCATGAGGTCGCAGCCGGAGGTGGTGTCGACCAGTTGGTCGATGCGAGGAAGGGGGAAGTTGTCCTTCAGGCATGCCTTGTTCAAGTCGGTGTAGTCCACGCACATTCACAACTGTCCTTTGGCCTTTTTGACAAGGACCGGGTTTGTCAACCACTCCGGGTGCAAGACCTCACGGATTACCCCGGCCTTGAGCAACTTGGTGACTTGCTCGCAGGCGGCGACTTGTCGGTCAGCCGACATCTTCCTCAGGCGCTGCTTGACAGGGCGAGCCCCTGGCACGACCATCAACTTGTGCTCTATTATGCTTCGAGGCACGCCCGGTAGGTCCTCGGGCTCCCACGCGAAGATGTCGCTGTTGGCTCGCAAGGTCAGCAGAAGTGCTTGTTCTACCTTGAGGGGAAGATTCGCCCTGATCAACACAGTCTTGTATGGCTCATCCTCTGATAATATGATTGATTGGGTCTATCCGTCTGGCCTGGGCTTGGGGATCCACCATCCCGTGGTAGCCGACATGAACTGATCACCGGAAGTGTCGATGCCGAGGACCTCGCCCTCCCTGGGCGAGATCGCAGTGCTACCGGGAGAAGCGGGACGAGCTACTTCGATTGCTGGGACGACATCATGGACGTATCTTATGGCCGAGTTTGTGGTTTCTTCGATGCAGCGAAATAGGCCCTGGTCACCATACACTGTTATGACTCCGGTGGGGGCGGGGACCTTCATGCATAGGTAGGCATGATGAGGGATCGCCCCAAACTTGTTGAGCGCCATTCTTCCAAGGATCACGTTGTATTGGTAGGACATGTCGACGACGTCGAACAGCACGCTCTCAGCGCGCTCGCCAGCTTCGTTCTGGAACTTGACTGGGAGCTCGATTCGGCCAATGGCCCTGATCGGCTCGCCGTTGAACACGAGGAGTGGGACGCCCGAAGATTGGAGGCATGAGCGCGGGACGCCCATCTCGTCCAGGGTGGAGGTGAACAGAATGTCAGCCGAGCTTCCGCCATCTACAAACACACGTCGCACCTCCATGTCTGAGATAATCGCCGAGATAACCAGGGTGTCGTGGTGCAGGAGGACGATACCCGCGGCATCTTCTAGGCCGAAGGTGACCGGGGTGTTTGTCCAGGCGGGTAGCTCAGTCGGGGGGTACGCCCCGATGTGTTGAACTCAGCGGACGTACTCCTTGCGCCGGTGCTTCGACGAGAAGGTGTAGACGCTTCCCCCGGTGATAGCGTGGATGATGCGACGCGGCTCGGGCCCCACCGGCCAGTGAACCACGTCGTGGGGGTGGAGGAGGAAGCCCCAGGGGAGCCTCAGCCCGCGGCTCCTGCGCGCGCTGTCCTTCGCCCATCGGGAGGGGGCGGTAGGTTCCCGAGCTCGGGCGACAACTTCGCACTCGGCAGTTGAGTGTGAGTAAGACTTGTGTAGCTCGTAGTATTTTCACTGAGGACCCCTCGGCTGAGGTGGCTCCTGTTGGCGAAGACCCGCCCCGCCTCGGTTCTAGGCCGGGCGGTCATAGGGCTCCCTCCCGCCATGCCGCGGAGGCTCGCAGGGTGGTGGACCCTGACGCAGTAGACCCTGAGCGGCCTGCCGCCCTTGTGTCTAGCGAGATCCTTGAGGTCGCCTGTGTTCCTCCTCGTACTCGGCCTGCTCCAGCTCTCGCCGATCCTCCTCGAACACGTGGTGCACGTCGTGGTGCCTTGGACATCGCCCTTCTGCCTTCTCAATCCCCGCGTATACCTGGGACGCCCTGGCTTCCTCCCTTCGCAAGATTTGCCCTTCTTCCACTCGGGCATAGACCTCCATGATATCGTACAGCTGCTCGACACGGCTCGGCCACTTTCTCTCCATCTTGTCGGCTAAGGCTTCATTGTTGATACCTCGCCTCGCGGCCTCGCATATGGTTTGCTCGGCGACACCCTTCACCTGGCACTGAACTTCGAAGAATTGGCGCTGGAAGGCTCGGGTGGTCTCACCCGGACGCTGTCGAAAGTTGCTGAGGTCCGTCGAGGTCATCTCTTTGTTGCGGCACCCCTGGAAGTGCCCATGCAGCTTGTCCCGCAGCTGCTCCCAGGACCGAGGTACCATGCCTGGGCAATGCTTGTGAGAGCGAGAAGCAAGCTCTTCGCCATGATGGCCTCGCCCCCTCGTGACGCCATCACCGCCGCCTCGTACACCCTTGTGTATAGGACCGGGTCCGTCGTACCCCCGTACTTTGGCAGATCGGCAGGACGAAACTTGGGCGGGAACGGAACTGCCATGAGCCGTGGGCTTAGTGGGCTCGCCATGTTGGTGAGGTTGATGACCTCCGGGTTGCGGGCGATGTGCACTTGTTGTAGGTCGACGTGTGCCTTGCCTGGACGCTGTCCGGCGTGCTGGTCCCCCTAAAGACTCGGTCCGCTTTCGCAGTTGCGGATCGCTTCTCGGGCGGCTTGCTGATTCTGCAGTATACTTGTCCTAAGGCGTGCTGCCTCGAGGTCCGCCTCGCCGATGTACGCCGCCACCCGTGCCCGCGCCTCATTCAAGTCACAAAGAAGAGTCTCGGTGGCCGGGGCGGGGACATGTGTCTCCGCACGCGCAGCGGAGCGTCTTTCGGCCAACTGGCGACGCAACTCCTCCGCCACCTGAGCTTCCAGCGAGGGCAGCGGGGTCGCCAGCACCCGTGTCGCCTCGAGCTGTGCCCGTTACAGGTCGGCCAACTGCCGAGACTGGGTGATTGCCTTGAGCGCCTCCAATTCCGCCGCCTGAAGACGTGCCTGTAGCACCTCGAACCTCTTCGCCGCCTCCTCGGCCTATCGCCGAAGGCCTTCCACCTCGTCCGCCAGGCTCCGCGTACTCACCATAGCTTCGGCCGCGATGGCGCCTGCGCCCCCGAGGCCTAGGCTACGGCCTGGGACCCTCCGTCCACAGCGACACCGGGGCCGTGCTCGCTCGGGTGATCGGGTCCCACCGATGCGACCCTCGTCGCCTCCAGTGCACCCGCGTTCCTCTCGCCTTCCACTGGGGAGGAAGGGAGCTGAACCTCGGGTCCTCCGCTTGCCGCCGCCTTCCGCCTGACTCCCGTCGCTCGCTTCTTCAGTCGGGGTGGCATGGTGTAGCTCTGGGTTAGAAGTACGTCGCCCATTCGGTCTCCACGGACGGCGCCAACTGTTGACAAAATGGCTCTCGGACAGTAAATTTAGGCACCCTAGGTCGACGTGCTCCCAGCTCGCCTGGTTGCCTCGCCGGAGGGGGGGAGGCAACTCGTCCAAGGCGTCGCTAGGTTCCTAGGGAGCTACAGAATACGGGATGGTTAACAAATGTAAAGATGGAAAAAATAAACAGGGGGTACCTCGTCCGGACGACGTGGCTGGACTCCCCCAACAGAAAGAAACCGGCCGTGATTTTTTGGCTCAACTTAGCTGGTAAGAGGCCCAACTTGATTGCTGGCCCAACCACCTCATAATCAATATAACACTTTCTCCAACCCTAACTCCATTAACATCCTTACGATGCTGTCACTCTACTCTTCTCTCTCCTCTTCCTCCACGACCGGGTCGCCTCCCTCTCTCCCTCATCTACCTGGCTGACGACCACCGGATTCGGCCACGGCCCCGACCTCTGGATCCGCCTCGCCCTAGACCTCTAGATCTGTTGCGTCCCTAACCACCAGATCCAGCCGCTCGATGACCAGCAATGCCACCGCCTCCAACACCTAGGAATGCAGCTTCACCTGAAAGTCATGCGCCATCTTTCGTCTCACTGCCATGGGTGAGTGCCTTCTTCTCCCCTTCTCTCACAACCTCTCTTTGGATTAGATCTTGCGCGCCTTCTCCTCCATTGACGACGTCATCCTCGAGGCTCATCTCTACCAGATGATGTCAGATCCGTCGTCAGACACGCTGTGGCTGCTACTTCCGTCGCCATCGAATCCATCAGAGGGGAGGAAGAAAGTCAGGTGGGTTGACGTGGAGATGCAGCCGCTGGAGCCACGACGGCGTGCACGGGAGACATGGGGTTCGTGCGAGAGCTGCTGGACAAGGTTTCCAAACTTTCTCTGCTCTGTCGAACATCCGGAGTGTCCGAATTCTGGCATAGATGCTCTGAGTGCAGAGCAAACTTCCTGCTAAATGTTGGCCCAGGTACTATGAGTGAGGCTCCGAGTGTGCAACCATTTTTTGGGACCTTCTATCTTGTTCCCAAAGAGTCTATACTCTTGGTAGTCGGACTATCTAGGTGAAGCCTCCGGGCTCACAATCCATCTTTGGAGGTCTTTCTGTCTCGGACTCAGAATGTCCAGGTTGTTTATCGGATATTGCAGAGGTCTGGGCTATTTGAGCATAACTTCGGGCGTGGAACCCGTTTTGAGGGGTCTTCTGTCTCGGTCTCGGAGTGTCCAGATTTATTCTCGGATACTCTGGAAGTCCGGACTATTTGAGCACCACTCCGAGCCCATAAGCCATTTTTGAGGGATTTCTGGAATGTCCAGATTTCCTCCTGGATACTCTGTGTTTCCGGAGTGTCTGGCCAATCTTCCTGCCATGTTGAACCGCTCTTGAGGGGTTTCTGTGACCCCCCCTCGAGTGTCTAGATTTGTGCCTGGATACTCTGGAAAAGTTTATCTAGAGCCTTTGGTCATGTTGCCTGGCTGTACAAATAGAGCTGTTGGATCGAGTCGATCCCGGATACTCTGAGCAAATGTCCGGATACTTCGGCCACATATTTTCCAGATAATGACTAGTTTTTTTCTGAGTGAGCTATTTATACCCCACTCTCCCATCCACTCTCAACTCTTTACCAAATCATTTCCTGCTCTCAAGAAAGCTTCTCCACCTTACTCTAGCCTTAAACCTTTAATTTTTGTGAGGATGATCTCAAGAGGGTGAGTGTTGGGATTAGTTGAGCACTAGAGCATCGAGTTCAACTCCAAGTTCTTCATCGCGCTTATTAATCTTGGAGATTGGGATCTCCTACATGGCTAGGATTTCTTGAGAGCTCTCAAACAAGTTGTGGTGAGTCTCAAGAAGATTGTGAAGATTAAAATCTGCCTTCAAAAGGGAAGTATCACCAAGAAGAAGTCGATGAGACACAAAGTGTGACCTCGAAGGATAAAGGCTCGAGCAGAAGCCAGCTCTTGATAAAAGTGATCGAGCTCTCCAACAGAGAAGTAGGATTTGGCCAAGAATCTAAATTCCAGCAACAAAACACTCATGTCTCCTTGGTTATTTCTTTCCATCCTTTACTTCTTGCAATTACTTTTGTTGCTATATTATTATGCTTGTGTGTGACTAGTATCTAGCGGTACCCATATAGCTCTTGCATTAGAGAACTTTTAAATTTTGCATAATTGCAAGTCAATCTTTAAATTTGATAAAATTTGTTAGTCGCCTATTCCCCCTCCACTTTGGGCTCACATCTTGATCCTTTAGTTCTTCATGCTTATGTGTTCTAGTTCACCTTTCTGTATGCTTGTCTTTTAGTTGCGTATTGGCACATAAGCAACTTTAGCAAAGAGGTCCTGTCGGCGGTACGGGAACTAGGGTTCCCTAAGCCGTTGGCAAAGGGCCAAACTCAACACCACATCGCCAAGGGCGTGAGAATCGAGAATACGCGCTCGGGGGCTTGCCCCCCCGAGCACTGTGTCCGCTTGGCCCCTCTTGGTTTGGTCAAGTGGCCCACGTGCAGCGAGCTGGCGAAGTTGTGGGCTCGGGGGTCCCCGAGCTCGGGAACCCCGAGCACTTCTTGTTTCTTCCCCGGTGCCATGTGGCAAGGCACCCTGAGCACCCCTCGGGGGCCCTTCCCCGAGCAGTCCTCGTGGGTCCTTCGACCAGTACACGTGGCGGGAGTCCTGCGGCGCCCTCCGTAGGGCCCAGGCGGGCCCTTTCCACGTGTCCCATCGGGCGCATTTAATGCCCGTCCGGCGGGTTTAATGCCTGTCAACAGGCGTGCCTACTCCAGGCCCAAAGCGGGCATCCTCCGGCGTGATAAGGCCTGTCAGTTATCATCTGACATGCTTTTTGACTTTCGAGCACGGTACGACACGCCCAGGTGCACCCCTTTGGTCCGTGGGACCCGGGTGGTTGGAGCCGTGGCAGGGAGCTTGCCTGTTAAGTCTTCACCGGCGCGTTTCAACCCATCATGAAGACCCGTTTTCCAAAGACGACATATCAGCAAACATCTCTTCTGCAGCAGCCTTCGGCGGCCGACGTGGCGTGCCCACGCCCCCTACGTAAGCAGCGTGCCCGCTGCATTTAATGCACCTTCGGTCATTGTGGTAAGCCCCCAGGTATATAAGGGGAGAACCGAGGCCATGCAAGGGGGCTGGATCCTTTTTTAGATTGAACTCTTCTCGAGCTAGCTAAAGTAAGAACATCGGAGCTCCCTGGAATCGAGTCTCGGGCTGCCTCTATAATCTCTCAAACATCAATACACACATCAAAACAGGACGTAGGATTTTACACCTCCGTGGTGGCCTGAACCTGGGTAAATCTCTGGTCACATTCCAAACATCTAAAGCCCGCCTAATACGACCCTGGAGCTCCGGACTAGCACCTCCCCGGCCGAATCACAAAAGGGGGGTCCTCCCGGATCACCGACGACGCCGGCGTTTACACGTCGACAGTTCCTGATTCAGATGTGTGCTATTGTTCCATCTTTTAGAATTTCTATGATCATTTTGACATGTTCTACCGGATTTGGGTCAATGTATTTGTCTAATTGTTCATTTCTTGGGCATCAGAACTTGAGTATTTATTCATAATGGAATACCTATAACTATTTTCTGTTTTAATGGCTAGTTTTTATTAGGCTAGTCATTCAATATTTTTTTTCTTCATGAAAAAGACATCCTAGGCGGTTCTGAAGTAGAATCGTCTAAGATCATACCCATATCACAGATGGTTCTATTTCAGAACCTTCTAGAATGTCATTTTTGCAGGTAGTTAAGAAACCGTCTGTGATGAGACAGTCTTGTCGACAATAGAAGTAGAACTACAAGGTAAGAAAAGGTGTGTGACTAAAAATTTATTTAGCATTTGTTATGCAAGACATGTCCCACACATCCAAGGTTTATCATGTCCTCACAGGGTTTATCATGGCTTTCGTATAGAATCTTTTTCCTCTCATGGATGATGAGATGCAAAAAATAGGAAAATTTTGGAATCTTACGAATATTGCTTCTAAAATAAATTAACGATGCTATAATCAGCTTTGTGGATACCCATTAATTACACTATGTTGCACACCTAAACATAAGTGCATGTAGGGACATGCACAATAGCTTGAAGATATGTTGACATTGCAAGCGAGAACATCTTTCTCGTTAATTTGGCACATGTTCAACAAAATGTGTACATATCGTGCTCATAGTGGTTTAATACAACTTTCGTAATGGTTTTTTTTCTTCTCTCATGAATGATGAGTTGCAAACAATGTAAAGAATGCGGAATCCTCGCAAGCATTGGTTCTAAACGTATCAATGGTGATAGAATCCGCTTTGTGGTACCCATTAATTCACACCCCGCAGCACAACCCAACATACGTGCATGCAGGGACACGCACACGGACTTGAAGATACGCTGACAGGGCAAGCGGGGACACAAAGTTTTCTTTTTATAAGCAAGTGGCTACAATTTCATTTCGCACATGTTAAACAAAATGTGTACATCGACAACACATCGTATATCATGACCTCACGATGGTTCAACATGGCTTTGGTAAATAACTTCTTCTCCACCAATGATGAGTTGGAAACAATATGAAAAGTTTCAAAACCTTACAAGCATTCTTTTCTAAAAGAAACTAATAGTAATAGAATCCACTTAATTTGCCTTATCAATTCACACCCTGATGCAGAACCCAACGTAAGTGCATTGAGGGACACTCGTGCATGCTAGCTTGAAGATATGCTGACATTGCAAGCAAAAATATAAAGGAGAGAAACAGTAGTTTGATAACCATGTAACAATTCCATCTACAACCTGTTAAACTTTATCATGACCTCACAATGGTTTAACATGGCTTATATATGTACCAACACAACGATGAGTTGCGACATCACATACTATTCCCCTCTACATTATTGGATGTGCAGTTTTAAACCTAGCACCTAGCCCTTGCTTCCATTCCACTGTCTTGTCTTTGAAGGTTCCAATTCCACTGTCTAAACAAGCAACGTCTCAAACAGTTGGCTTCATTTATGGGCTTTGATCCGTTCAACAAGGACACACGTACACAACCGGACCACCCTATGGTTGGCTAAGCCATCCTTCCTTCCCTGCTTCCCATGCAAACATAGACTGGTCCCTCTCTCACTCACTTGATCACTGACCAACTACTATTGGATCCTAATTAAAAAGCCTCTCCATGCCATGTAAACTTAAGAGTATAGCTTGTGTGGCAAAGTGTATATCGTACAAGTGAGTCAGTGCTGGTTGGATGATAGGGACGTGAAAACAAATGAAATTAGGCCATATGTAGCGGAAACAGAATAAGAATCATACTACCTGAGAAATGCTTATGATGTTCGGCTGATTGAGAGTTGAGACCAACCCTAATCAAGAATGATGATTGTATTATCCGAAAGAGACCTACCTGCCTTGCTTACTAAAATAATTCATTCAGATGGTACAGGTTTTGTGTATCTCTATTCTGCTGATGTGGCGCACGCTGATTGCCAATTTACTATTCTCAACTCAATGAATCTATAGAGGTATAAGGACATCTCCAATAGCGTAACGTCAGTCTTCTCTTAGTGATGTCACATTGAGGTGTTGTTAAGTTAGAATATAGAGAAAGAAGAGAGAGAAGACTGTCTTCTCTTGGTGGAAGGATGATCCCTTTAGCTTTTTTTTCTATTGTACCATATGTCATCTTTCATCACATATTTTTTAGTTTAATTTTAACTTTACATTCATGCGGGCATTATTGCTAAAGATGACATCGAGAGATAACCCATTATATAATATGTTTTTAATGTTATCTTTAGATGATATAGATGGTACAAGAGAATGTTGCCTTCTCTACCACTCGAGATGCCCTAAATATTGGAGCAAGTATAAACCACATAAATATTTTTAATTCTTTAAAGATATTGGCAACTTGATCGGACACAACTCCGAACCTTGCTAGTTTCAGGTCCGTTTGTAACGCATGATTTCCTCCTGATTTCGACTAGAATCGAGATCTGAGATCCAAACGGTCTCTCCACCATGCTACACTCAAGGAGAAAAAAGATAGACATCGAAAGTACAGAATGATTTTACATTGTGACCGAATGAGCACGAGAACAAGGGTAAAAAGCAAGAAAAGAACACCACTCAGAATTAAGATCCTCGCATTGGTCATGTGCTAGCTAGGGCCTAGGTGGCTGTAGCATATGCATAGCGGTAGCAGCAGATTCCCCTCTGCCATCATCTGCACGGAAAACGCTTCCTCTACACACAAAGGCTGCACCTCTTCTCTAGCTGTGCACCGAGAGCCTCGACTACGACTCCACCCATTTCTTTTAGCGAAGCATCATGGCATTAGATGCGTCCTTCCAGCTCCTCCCCGACCGCACCTGCCGACGTACACTGCTGATCCGCTCACGTTAATTTTCTCTGGAAAAAGAAGAATGTTACCGTTGCAGCCATCTAATTCCAAAAGCAAAGTGATAGCCTCATATATCGTCACAGCGATGAACGATTCATTGTTGTACAGCAATCATGATCCGTTCACGTAATTTTGAAGTGGTACCTACATTGATCGTGGTTCCGCGTGGGTTTTGGAGCTCTGGGTTGGGTTGTGAACTTGTGATGTTCCATGTTAATTTTGAGCTGGGCGCGATGAAAGATTCGCATATAACATGGTTGCAAGATAATTCTGTTCGTACATGAAGTAAATTGCACCAATGTGTTGCCCCCACCGCAATGTTGGCAATTACAACCGCACCACTTAAGGGCAGGGAGAGAGAGTAGAGACTAGAGAACACGACGGAGTTGAGAGAGAAACAGGGAGAGGTAGATGGGCTCGACGGGCCAAGGGCCTGGGCCCAACAGAGATATCTGAGCTTTACCTGACGTCACCAAATTCCGTACCCCCACCTCTCTCTCCCTCTCCTCTTACGACGCTGACACGAGGCACGGGCGCACCGAAATTCCTTGGTCCAAATGATGACAGGGACGCAGGCTCCTCGTCACCCGCTGACATGTGGGCCCGGCGATGGACCCGTTCCGGTCCCGCTACCGCCCATTGTGCTAGGCGCGCCCGTGCCACCGCCACCGAGGGCGGAGCGAGCCAGGCAGGACACGACGACGACGCATGCATCTGCTTAGCTAGTGCTGGCGGCCCATCGCGGTCGTCGCTTTTCGCAATGGACGGCCTAGGATGATGCTGCGGTGGGCTCCCACCGAAGGCTAGGATGCAGGGGGTCCTACTGCTTTTTTTTAAATCACTCCTGCTGCTTGGCTAATTCGGGTAAATAAAGGCTTTATCCTTTTTCCCGTTTCGTAGTTTCTCCGCTCTTGTTCTTTTTTCCTTTTGCCAACGCACGCACTTGCCCGACAATGACATAATGTACGTTTCAATTAGACCGTGTCCACCCTCCACAGGCAGCGTACACGTGTCATTGCCCTCGATGCAAGAAAATAGATCAAACTGAAAAGGAAAAACGGACTAGGCATTTGACTCCCGGCCGCCGTTTTTCTCGCGTTTGGCTAGTTTCGAATTGCATACATTAATCACTTCATATAGATAATATATTTTAATATCGACGGTCAGGGATCAGGTCTAAACCATTCAAAATTGTCTCAAAGCATGGCTTTCGCCCACACTCGTAAGCCGTGCAAATGTCCATGGAAAAAATGTTAGTGTGTATTACAGTGTATTACAGTATAAGTATAAGCTTATCGAGTTCCACCCACCGATTTATTAAAATGTATTTTTTTATTTTTTATCATCAATTTGAGTTGAGTGAACCAATAAGTACATACAATTCAATATAATATTAGAGTCGAGATATCTTAAATTCACCATCTAAATATGTTAGCGACCTACTTTGATCCCATATCTGAGCATAGTTCAAATCTTTGTTTTATGCACACTCTGCTACACCGAAGTAGAAACCTTATGAGAATTTATTATTATGCCTCGATTCCTCTTATTATGTGCAGCAGCCTCCGAATCCGATTAGAGTTTGTGTGATACGGTACAAGCATACACGGTATCAAGACAAAGTAGATGAATTCCATAGAGAGTACCAAAAATAATGACGACTAACAATCACGACAAAAAAAGATTTAGCAAAGTTGACTGCGAATTCTTTAAGCACGACCTCAAAGAGTACAAGGCAGCAACCCTCTCACACTTTTTAAGACCCTCAGATTGTTGCCCTATACAAGAATCTAGTAGTAAAGAAACCTTGCCTCTAATTATCTCTTGTTTGAACCTTACTTTTGGATTGCTTGCTATGTTATGTTCCTATAGCCACCCTCTCATGTGCTTATATAGATTTTCTTTCACATAACCTCTTTCAAACTAATAAGGACTATGAATCCTAGTAAATTTTCTGTAATTTTTTTATAGCATACCTCTTGAATTCTATTAGATTTAGAATATAAGTCATTTTTCTTAATATTTGCGGTTTATCGATTTCAGGTTTATGTCAGTTCTACTCATAAGCTTAGGACACGTATGCACTCACGTGGCGGTAGCGGTGTGTGTGTGAGCGTGTGTGTCTTACTCTTACTTGTAGTTAACGAGGAAAGAAAGGAAAAAAAACCATTGTTTGCATCGGCACGGACGGGCACACACCATCATGTCCTACACCCTGAACGGCACTATCTCACGCACCATCATGTCCTGCACCCGGAACGGCACTATCTCACTCTCACTCACTCATGTGGAGCGAAAGATGGCACCAGCCGGCCGATCCAAAGTTGCGCACGTACATAAGCGCAGTGCGCTTATGAGCCATGCACCGCTGCCGTGCCGCCGAAGTAGGGTTGTTGTGTTAGCCGAAATGAGTAGTACTATCTCAACTAACTAATCCATCCTAGCTAGGGCTGAACGGATCCATGCATCCGTCGGTCGGTCTCTCTGATCGGGCAGGGGAAAAAGGGAGATTCGAGAAAAGACGGCACTCGCCGGCCGATCCAATGATCCATCGGGGCAGCGTGCCTGCCGTGTAGCGCAAAGCAAAGCATCGCTGGGCTCACCGGAAAGGTTGCCTTGTTCATATCGATCCGATCGAGCTGATCAATCCATCGATCGTATGAAGACGATCGACGATCCTGCAGGTGCGGTGTCACGTGACATATATAGTGCACTGTTTTTTCTTTTAAAGCTTAGGTATTGTAGCTGTTTGAAGATCGATCGATGTCATGATCGGACACGTCGTCAGGCATATGATAATACATAGCTTAAAAGACAACAAATTAAGCATTTTCTAGGATTGCTAGAAGGATGGTTGTACCCTTCACTCACCACGTATCGTGTCCTAGGTTTGATTTCTAGTGTGTCTCACTAAAACAGTATATTCTTTCTGCGGTATATGCTATATACCTATGGCAAGGTGTTTTTAGTTCAGTAAATATTATGTGAGGACTACGAATTGTCATGAGTTTTTTGAAGGGAAAAAAAGCATTTCTGCATGGGCTCCTGATTCCCGGAGAGCTGAGAAACACGTTGTTTGGATGGAATACCAGTTCCTTCAGAGATGGCTTGAGAAATTAATAGAACTGAACTCGCTAAGCATCCATAGGAATTAGGTCTATTTCGAAGGGATTAAGGACACAAAAAGGTTTCAGCCAGTAGGCTTGATTCCTCCCAAACCGTTGCGTGCTGGCAGCTGGCTTTTGCTTTTTGACGGAGAACTGGAACTTCTAAGTTGTAAACCAGACCATTAAGAGCACGACACGTATGTCAGTACTAACTCTCAAAAAAAGTACGAGCCGTGCATTAAGCTTTCTAAAGTCTGAGCACGTGTACTTAGGTACGAAGAAAACCACTAAACTAAGCATATAGGAGGATATAGCTTTACCGATTTCTAGTTAGCAATCTCCGTGTGCTGATCATGGCCAAATTGGCCAAGGTTTTAATTATCACTTCCTTTTCTAGACACGAGGTTTAACAACTAAGCAAGTACTTTTTCTTGGAGATGTTTAAGCATTTCTTTTTCTAGACACAAGGTTTAATTAACAAGTAATTGTAAGTACTTTTTGTTGAGATAAATAAATCAAGTACTACGTAAGTACTTACTCAAGCTCTACTACTAACTTTCTTTATTTCTTTTTGAAAGGGGCTAACTCTTTTTGTATGGTTGTCCGATCCATGACCATGCAATGCGTTTTGTTTAGAGGAGACAGATTATTTCTAACCCCTAGGCCTACAACTTTCGGTTTTGGTCGGTTGTTACAATGAACTTTGCGCCTTAATCCTCAGTTAGCAACCAGCACCAGTGTACTAGTACTAAGCACTAAGGCACTGCTAGTTCTAATTCCCTCCCAAAAGACAAATCTTCTTTATTTCAAAAAGAAAGACAAATCTTCCAAGCATCGATCTTGGATTAGTTAATTAACCCTAGCCTAAATTAGAGTGCTGGACATCCAGATGGAATATTACAGGCAAGGTTAGTAGCACATGTGCCGTCCAGCTGCTGCTGCTTGCCAAGCACATTGAGTAAACAGGGCACAAGGTGCATGCATGCATGTTTGATGGATTAGTTTGTTAATTAGGGTTCCCCGTAAGTAATCTTGCGTCGATGATTCGTCACCGTCCACCGCTCGTTGAGATCCGTGCCAGCTGCTAGATCCAAGTGTTAGTATATGGGTAGTGTAGATATGCACAGGAGAATCATGTATGGGTGTGCGTTTTAGTTTTGTCTCCCCGGTTTAAATTATGTATGTGGGTTACCTGCAAAGCTCATGCTGTTCATAACTAATTAGCGGAGCAACTCAAATGGAAGGCCAAGTGCATGCATGTGTGTGTTCCCATAGCTAAGTTTGCGTCTGATCTGTTAGCATTTTGAATAGCACTCCTGTTAATAAATAGTTAACCAAGAATAGTTCTAGGACAGTTGGACATGGCATGAGTGCAACTGCAAGCAATATAGTATTGTGTGACAAAGCCATGTTTGCAAGATTTGCAAGGCTATAAAAAAATGGGTTTGATCCCTGGATGCCATGTGCACCCTGTCAGGCAGGTCCACGGGGTGAGGGGGATAACTGCACCCTCATTCTGTTCACTTACCATAACTCAGGACCTCCATAGATTCCATTGCACTGTACTACTAAACAAAAACCCATGGTTAATAACAAACAAAACATATCTTGAACTCTTGAGAAAGAAAACAGAGCTGGTCCTTTGTAGCCATTGGCTGAACTGCTGCTTAAACTATGAGAAAGCAAGCGATTATAGAAAGTGCTTTAGTTAATAGCCATGGTTTGGGAGGACAAGATCTCTGTTTGATAGGCATGCACAAGAAAGAAAAAAGATTTCAGACCTTTTCATGTGAAGGTTCAGTGTATGCAGATGAAGAAGCTCTCCTTTTGTGCTCAATTGGTCAGAGCATATTTATAGTTTATACTGTGTGGCCTGCATAAACTGGAAAAGATAAAAGCTGACCTTAATCATTGCATCCTATTATTGTAGATTTATAAGGACCCTTGCAAGCAGCGTGGGGCTTAAATCCATTGCAGTTTTGGGGCTTGCAGAGGAGAACTCAGCAGCCATCGAATTCAGGCTCAGATAGCACATATGGTGAACCAGTTCGAAGCATGGCAACAACAAGCATACTAAAAGGGAGCTAGTCTGCTTGACCCAGATTTGCATTTAGGCCATTGGGATGAAAAATCTTACGCACATGCATCCATGCCAATAAAAGTTGTCATGCAATGCAAGGATGTTTATGGCCATGATGGTGGTGGTTGCAGAAGCAAGCAGCCCAGCATGTGAGCTGAGTGGTAAGACATAAATGTTGAGGGGGGAGAAGTGGAGAGAAAATCAGTCAGCCCCCCTCTTGTGAACCCTAAACTAAATAGTGGAGAAAAGTAGATGGATGCACACATGTCCTACTTAATGCAGATCACCTCCCACCTGTGAATGTGATGCATGGCACATTTTTTATTAATTAATTTATCTCCCTTATGATCAGATGCTTCACTCAGTCACATCTCTTTGGGAGTCACAAGTTGATGAATGGATGGTACACAACACATTAGTTTTAGGTCAGATCTCTTTTCTCTTGATTCTGTCCACTCCAACTCAAAAATCTGGTCTTGCACTTTGTGAATTTTGGTGGCTGCTCTCCAGCAACCACTAGCAAAAACAATCACACGACACTGCATCAGATTAACTAACTGAAACCGAACATCTGTTTGTTTGTGTGTTCAAACATGGTTGGTTGCCTCAAGATGAAGCTAGAGTCAAACGTTGCAATGCCTCAAGATCCCAAAACAAGATTGTTATATATATCCTTTTATGTCATCAGTGGCCAGTGAGTAAACTAACTAGATTTTGTCTGAGGACATGTGCCAAGGAGGGCCAAGGAGGGTAAGGATCCAATGGAACAGTAAATAGGGGTCCATTGGCTCTCTAATTAACTCTGCCCGTGAGCAGGTGAAATGAGCATGTGGGCAGTTAAATTTTATGACCGTACTGTTGTTAGGATAATGGGAACATGGCAGGATTGGACAGCAGAAAAGCTAAGACATGGAATAGATAGATCTTGCATGGTTAGGACTACTAGTTCCAGTCCAGGAAGAGTTATTGGTCTATGTTAGATCGAGATTGAATAGTTATTAACTGGGAATGATATTTTGTTTCATGGACCAGGCTAACCAGAGTACCATTCTTTAATTCTTCTTTGTTTTTGTTCAAAGTCTTTGCCTTGAGATATGAATGGTTTGTAGTCGAAGGCAAGCAATTCAGCTCAATTATAAAAATATATGTATTGAAGGGGTCTATCACTTTCTCTGACACAAGAAACATAAATTAGTTATCTGCAGTGCAATTTCGGAGATGCTTAAGAAGCACCCTTTTGGTTAATTTTGGGACCAATGAAGCCACACATTTCATTTAAGTAGTTGAATTGTATACACGAGAGTTATTATGTTGAAGTATGTGTGAAATAGCTTCTTTTTTGTTGTGAGAATTCCATCTTCTGGAGTAAATTTAGTACCAGCATTTGACTCACTTTTTTTTACTGTATATTTTTTCTTGGTTGTGTTACTGTCAGGAGGTGCAGCCAAATTAAATTCAGGTAGGTTAAAATTAAACCTAATAAAAAACACCTAGTAAGAACAAAGGGATTAGAACAAGCATAAGATGACACAGCATTAGGTGAGGCCAGGTACATACTCCTTCTCCGTTGTACCAGGATCCAATTCATGGTGCTTTTATTGGCCTTGATCTGAAACCTTGTAAGTACACAGTGATGCATTAGGCAGACAGCCACATCATGCCACTTCACTGTCCCAATCTAACAGCACTGTTTGCTCTTAATGGTGCCACTAAGCTGTACCATAATGTACTGATCTGTGGAAAGGCTGCAACCTTTTTATTAAAAACACACACTTTTCACACCCCATTGTAACCTTTTCAGGTTAGCTAGCAACTAGTGTGTGTGTGTGTGAGAGAGAGAGAGAGAGAGAGCATCTCACAGACAGATCCATCCTGGCAAAACATGGCTTTTTTTGCATACGTTCTTCTGTGCTTTAGGAGAGCAGAGATGCATCCATCCACATGCATGAGCTCCAACCACCAAGAGTTAAAAGGCTTGGCCATGGCAACTACTGCCTTGATCAGTTGATCTCTTCCCCTTGACATGTACCGTGCAATGGGGATTATCAGAAAGTTGTAAGCAACCTGGCTTCTCATGGATCCGAAGGTGGTCACACAGTAGAGACAGGACCTGCATGGCATCTCATTCAGTAGTTAGTTTCTGCGAGGTTCTCCAAAAAATGTCCTCTTCTCTACTGCAAGTTTCTCAAAGAAATATGCCATTATAAACTCGAATTTAACCATAAACTAGTAAAGTACCTGTGCGTTACAACAAAACAAAAGAGAAAAGTCTAAAGATAGTAATAAAATGATCGCTCTATTTTATGAATATGTATATTAAAAGTGATACGCGTGTAGTTTTTCATAATAATCGTCGGCGTCTTTCTCTCACTTCCTTCTCTCTTTGGCAATCACTTATGTTTCTCTCTTCCTCTTCCTTCATCATCCCCTTAGCTTTATTCCTAACTTTATCTTTTTTCGCTCTGCCATCATCCTGATCTAATCCTCGTTGCTCCACCGTTATATGCATGCCATCTCCAACTTCGATTGATCTCTGCCACGTTTTCCATCGCTTCCAGCTATAGTACTCCAGAGTTAATTAAAAAATGTCGGAGTAATTAAAAATCGAGGTTAACCGAAAACCCAAGACGAAGAGATAAATTTAACTCTTTAAATTGTGCATTGAATGGAAGATTCGAGACCGCAATTGTGTTTGCCTCATCGAATTGATCGAGATAGACTATAATTTTGTTCAAATCAGAGTCCGAACGTATTTTTGAGAGTCCGATTAATATAAACCGTCAGATTTCACTTATCTCCTGATCCAACTCAATTTCGGAAAAAGAAAACAATAGAACCACCCAACCTATGCTCTCTCTCTCCTCGCACCTCACCCTCCCTCCAAGCCACTGCCACCCCTTTCCGCACCGCCACCAGTAGAGCTATAGCTATACTTTCGTCTCTCAATAAAACCCTAAATCGAGCTTCTCAACAAAATCTATGTCACTTACCTTTCTAATCTATCATTGTTATTTTTGTATCTTTAGTTTCGTATATCTAAATTAGTTTAACGAATACTCTATAGATATCTGTAGAAATTTCTAACAACTTTGCTGTTGAGTTCAGATTTTAACTATACCATTAATATCACTTAATCAAGCCCAACAAATCTCAGCCCCAGAAAAAAGCATAACAATAACCAAAATTTGGCCATAACTTTTGAACCACAACTCCCATTTGGGAAAAATGGGTGCCGTTGGTAAGCTTATGATGAAGCCTACAACTTCCTCAATTGTGTCAATTCAAAATTTAGCACACTTTGGTCGCAGTTTTCTAATTAAGCTCTTTGTTTTGAATTTCAAAACCCTAGATCAAATACCGAGCACGATTTCTTCCAATTTCGTCCATCAATTCTCGTATAAGGACTAATTAAAGACTACCTTTGCAGCATGGACCAAAATCGTGATATTCCCCTTCTTCTTCCTTCTCCTTCCTTTTCTCCTCCTCCTACTTCCCCTCCTTCACTTCCCTTCTCTTCTCCTTCCCCCAAACGATCTCCTTTTCTTGCCCTTGGCTGGTGGCTAGGGCTGCCCAGCTAGGAGGGGTGGCGCACAACAATGGCGACGCAACAAGGGGCAGCAAAAAAGCTTCTTCCTCCCTTCTTCTTCTTCTTCTTCTTCTTCTTCTTCTTCTTCTTCTTCTTCTTCTTCCTTCTCCTCCCTCTTCTCCTCCTCCTCCTTCCCCTCCTTCCGTTCCCTTTTTCCCCAACTGAGCTCCTCTTCCTCCCCTTGGCAGCTCAGCTGGGGCGGCGGCGCACGGCAGTGGCGGCTCAGCAAGGGTTAGGGTGGATTTTATTTTATTTTTAAATTGAGTTGGATTAGAAGTTAGTTAGAGAAGAGATTAGAGAAAAGATATTTGTGTGAGTTAATTAGGGGTTAGTTAGGAATGAGAGATTTATGCGAGTTAGTTAGGGTTAGTTAGAGTTTTGATTGGAAGGTTCACATGTAAGAAACCATAGTTTTGGAGAGTTAGTTTTGTTGTTGAGAGAATCAATGATTAGTTTATTAATGTTAATCTTATCCAAAGCACATGATTATAGGGTGCATTTAGAAAAGAGAGATTTGTGCGAGTTAGTTAGGGGTTAGTTAGAGTTTTGATTGGAAGGTCCACATGCAAGAACCATAGTTTTGGAGAGTTAGTTTTGTTGTTGAGAGAATCAAGGATTAATTTTTTTCATGTTAATCTTATCCAAATCACATGAGGAGTCTGTCCATGTTGAGCCGCTGTGCGTGGAAGATGATGGGGAAGACGAGCATGGGGTGGAGCGTGTAGCTGACCCTTATGGCATCGTTGAAGACGGAGCTGTAGGTAGGGTTCTTGAGCTCATTGTGAATTGGGTGCACTGCAAAAATGTTTAATCATATTGATCGCCATAGAGAATGGAAAATGCATGCATGCAGGGAGAATTTGCTAGCTGGAGTTGATCTTGATCAGCTGATACACATACCATTGTAATAGCACATGTAGACAATGACGAGTACTAGAGCCGTTTTGAAGAGTCGAAAGATGGATGCCCGGTCATGCACGTCGGGAAAGAGCTTGGGCATAGGGTTCTGTTTTCTCGTCAACTTGATTATGGCGATCATGGCGGTGATCACGACGAACACGACGGCTAGAGCAACCGACACGGCAGAAGTATATTTCAGTGAATCTAAATCAGATCAAGCAAATCTCACCGTCGAGGCTTGAGACAAAGCAAAATGTTCAAGAACAAAAAAGCAGACAATCACGTACATTGACGCGCTTGAAACATGCCAGCAGAGCGAAGACGCCGAGGGTGGTGACAAGGAGGATGGCGAAGCGCCCGTTCCAGCAGCACGTGCCAAACCATCCTTCTAGCACGCCCATGTTGGTGATGATGGTGCACGCTGTTCGAAGACGTTCCAAAGAGCACATCACCTTGTATGAAAAAGACCAAGCAATACATTTTGAATGAGCCAAGCAATCAAGAAGAGAGATAGATCGAAGTGGTGCATGCTCAGAGCACACCATGCGTACCTATGATGATCAATTAGATGACCATGAATCTGACGTGATTGACGACGACACAAGCTTGGAGGAACCCCCTGCCGACCACCCGAAGGAGTCGCCCATGGTCTCACCATAGGATGCGGCGCCCACGACGTTGCTGAACCGCACGAGGAGGTCAATGGGGGCGTCGGTGAGCAAGGCGGCGAGCACAACGAGGGTGAGGCCTGAGATGAGGTCAAGCACCTTCATGGTGGCTGGGAGCGCCATGATACAAGTGCCAATGTCTTTTTGTTGTTGGAATAAAGCTAGAATTAGTTTTGTTATTGAGAGAATCAAGGATTAATTTTTTAATGTTTATCTTATCCAAATCAGATAATTATAGAGTGCATTTTGAATTTTAGTTAGAAGGTCCACATATAGAAACCATAGCATTTGTGATGGGAGTGTGGATGAACCACCACCACCAACTCCCATACTATAGATTGGTATAGATTTCATGTTGGCAGTGGAATTGGCCCAAGAAAAGCCCATATATATCTCCCGTGCCCACAGAGGCCCACCACGTGGGGCTCTTGCCTCTCTCTATTTCTATAGCACCAACCAATGGGCAATGGGTGCTGCCGCTGCCGCTGCCTCCCGTACACTTGTATAGTTGCACACGTACGTCCAGGGTCTCTTTTAAAACACGAAATTCTGAAAGTGTAGAAATAAGAAAAGTATAAAATTATGATGTCATGGTTTTTTGAATCCTACATAAATAGAAACATATAAATTTATAAAATTGGATTTTTGGATGCATTGCAGAAATTTCACGAAAATTTATGAACAAAGAAAATTCATACAAAATCCAAATAAAATTTTCTACGAGGTCCAAACTCGTGTTGAAATTCCTTCAAAATTGAGTCATTCCATAAAAATCTTATGATTTTTACAACCTCATTCTTGTGGTCCAAATGACTTGGGATTGAAATCATTCAAAGTTTCTTTGGAAAACTGCTCAATCCAAAGGAGCCCTTACAAGAATGGATGAATACTTTTCACAATGCATGGGCGGCATGGTTAATTTGTTAGCTTCTGATTGGATTGGAGTCTGATCTTTACCACTCTTCTTTTTACTGCCTTGAGGGAATCCCAGGTTAGCCTACTACTAGTAGAAATATGCTATGAGAAGGATCTCACTAAGTATATACTTTATAATCCTGTGGAGAGAACAAGGAGAAAAGAAGAAGAGAGACAGGGCCTGTGGGCGTCACTAGCCTCCCACCAAGGCATGCTAGCTTGTGGGGCGAAAGGGGAGGAGGTTCGCTCGATTTCATGTGGCCGGGCATCTGATTCTGATTGGTTGGTTCCGTGGAATAATCCTTACCTGGAGCAGCAACATTTGAGGCGCTTCTCATCCGTTTCATGCGTGGCCACTGTGCTGATCTATCTTTTATTTTCTGCCACAAGCGGTGCAGGAGATCTACCACTATAATATAAGAAGATAATACATTATTTTTTAAAAAATTCAAATCTTGTAAGAGTTGTCTAGTTAATTTGAGAAAAATAAGATAAAACTATGACTATAATGAACTCGCCGCCTAGTAAAACTAGGCTAAGAACATCGCAGGCCCAACAAACCGTGACGGCAAAAACTAGCCCAAACTCAACACATACCGCCGGGAGCCTTGCACATCAACGCTGACCATAACGTCATCGTCATTACCCCTTGCGCCCACAATCCGGCAACTCCTACTTCGCCACAACAAGTAAACCATGCGCCAAACACCACAATGGATACGCCAAAGCCCATGCTAGCCGAGCCACCACCGTCAGGCACCGGAACAGCGAAGGCAACTCCAATTTGGGCAAGAGGTACCACTCATCACCGTCTTTGTCGTCACACAAGATACCCCGCCAAGAGTCTTGGGGCCGACACCCTGAAATCCATGCACGTTCTTCGGCTGGTCCCCTAGAAAACATCAACCGCCACCCGACGCGGAATAGTGGCTCCAAGACAATGTCTCCAAAAAGAAAAATAGTGTAAAAGCGTCGTCGTCGCCTGGTCCCCACCGGTCTAGTTTTTGAGGAATAAAGTCCCGAGATATATCCGATGATGTATGTACGTGGTAAGTTGGTGAAAATGTTGCAAAGACAATTAAATTAATCTAAGTGATATCAAGATCGCTGGAGTCTCTCATATTAACTTCTCGCATGAAAAAAAAGATTCAGTTCTAGCAAAACCCTAAAAAGAATGTCTCACATTTCAACTTCTAGAATTAAGAAAATGATTCGGTTCCAACAGAACTTTTTTTAAAAAAGTATCACATTTAAAGCAGGAGTGTAACCTAATTTTTGCACGATTTTTAAAGCGCTGCACCAATCTCAAAGCATCTGGAGCTGGTGTTCAATGGGCTGCCCATATCCAAAACCCGCCCACGCGTGCCCTCGCACCACCCACCCGACGCCTCCCTCGCACGCCGCCGCGCCTTGCCGCTCCCGTGCACCGCCGCCTCGCGCCCCGCCGCTCCCGTGCACCGCCGCCTCGCCCCTGCCGCCGCCCTCGCGCGCCGCTGCCCTCGCGCGCCGCCGCCCTCGCGCGCCGCCGCGCCCCTGCCGCCGCCCACGCGCGCCGTCGCAGCCCTCGCACGCCGCCGCCCACGCGCGCCGCCGCGCCCCTCCCGCCGCCGTCGCTCCTGTGTTTTCCGTTGAGGTTTGCGAGGGGCGCTGCGCGCGAGGGTGACACGGGAGCGACGGCGGCGGTGCACGGGAGCGGCAGGGCGCGGCGGCGTGCGAGGGAGGCGTCGGGTGGGTGGTGCGAGGGCGCGCGTGGGCGGGTTTTGGATATGGGCAGCCCATTGAACACTAGCTCCAGATGCTTTGAGATTGGTGCAACGCTTTAAAAATCGTGCAAAAATTAGGTTAGAAGAGTATAGAAGCACTTCTCTTACGGATTTTAAAGAGGAAGATGGCAATGTAGACAAGCCGTGCTACACATGCTCTTCGACAAACTGATGCTTCTACACTTTGCCTTTTCTCTTGACATAGCTGTGCTCAAAACGAGGCTTCGTGCTGTGTTGAACGAGCACTTCTCAAACAGCTAAGTGTGGATTTCTCCGCTCTAATTACTGTACCATGTGTTTCAAGCTTAATCTAAAGATCTTTAAAAAAGAGCACACGAGTCCCTAGGTTGCTTGGGCGAGGTGACATCACCACGTACTCGCTGGCTCGTAGGAGCCTGACACGTGGCTGAGGCCCCACAGCGCGCCACGTGAGTGGGGCTCCCCTTGCACGTGCGCCACATGACTAAGAGTGTTTTTTTTGGTTTCCACAGCTTCTTTGATTTGTCAATCCATATGATATGATGTAGCTGTAATGAGAGCAGAGAGATGAGGTCGCCTGGAGCCTGGTTAGTTATGCAATCCGTATATTTTGGATATGGGGGGCCCTTAACTCCTCATTGGATTCCCTTTGCTCTTGCAGTACCCATCCATGTCTCAGTAATTCCATCTTAATTTGCCCATCCTGACCTGCACACACACACACACTCTCTCTCTCTCTCTCTCTCTCTCTTCCTACGCAGTCCATAATTGCTACGAATATGATGGCGTACGTGCCACAACGGTAGATGGCATTTCAGTTCTGTATCTTGTGCTACTGCTATATGTGCTCGTAGCCCAGGAGAAAATGCGCTTCTGCCCTGCGACGGCTCAAAGCCACGAATAGCCCCCTTCAAAAGTAAAGCCAAAAACGACACCCTCATTCTCTCATGCACTGACACGCGTTATATGCCGCACGCTAGAACCGCGGACGGCTCCTCCCACTCGTCTGATCCGCGGCCCGCGCGTGGGACCTGTGGAGCCCCGACTGCCGCACGGTCAGTGTGACAGAGTGGCACGACAGAAGCATTCCAGCGGTCCATATGATACAAAC
>JAGXJF010005782.1:0-16999 GCA_019208055.1 Stipa capillata | reverse complement strand
GGGAGCTGAGCTGCCCCTCCGGCAGCGGGCCTTCCACCGCGCCCTCGGCCTCCCCAGTCCCCAGCAGTGCCTCGGCCCGCGCCCATAGCCTCCTCAAGCCTCGGATCCCCTCCCCTTCCAGCCAGTGCCCATCGCCCCAAGCTCGGGGCCCCAGGGCGACGTCCTCGTCTTGAGTCTCGGCACCCTCAGGCACCGGCCCCAGGGAGCACGCCCTCAAGTTCCCCCAGGTCTCCCCGATTCCCTTGTTTGTTTCTAGTCTGCCCGGCTCAACCTTGATCTAGTCATTTGTGGTCACTGCTGCGATTTCTAAACCTTCTATAATCTGATTTAGATGCTTCCTGTATTATTGCCTGGTATTCTAGGTACTACTAATATTTGTTTATTAACTGATAAGTGATAAACCGAGGCGTGTAATCAGTTCAATAGGGGTCATCGTTTTTCCTGTTCTGTTTTCGAAATAGTTTTTCAGTCCTATTTCACATCTAATGAATTTATCACAGCATTAAAGAAAAATCAATGGAAAAGATCAATTAATTTAACAAGTTACATCATGGCTTAGCTTTAATGACTAGATATGGCCTCGTGGGACCACTTGCGTTTGGAATTTGCTCTACAACACTAAGGCCAAGGCATGTCTCAAAATGAGCATACTAGAAAAAAAAAAAAATCCTGACTCTGAGCAAACAAAAGATGAAACATCAAATAACATGTAATATATGAGCTATATGGATACTATTTAATATGAACTTATGTGGGATCCAGTAATGGGCGCTGAAACAAGAGTGAATTTTTGCAGATCATTCCTTATTGTTTGCTCTTTGGCCTAATCAGGATAAAATGGCCTCATAGAAAATTTCGAGATGTAAAAGTTCGCTCTTAAAATAAAAGGTGTTCTTGTGGCTGGCCTTCAGAAATAGCATCTTAATAAAGATATGTTTTGTAGCTGCTGAGGAAACAGTAAATCACGATTTTCTTTCCACGTTTCCAGTTTATATTTTCTCTTTGATGGAATATCGCTCGAACTGCCCGCTCTAGAGCCCCTGGAGAAGCAAGTTTGCCCGAAGAAGAGGATGCTAACTGTCTCAAAAGCAATTTCCTACTTAAAATTAACACTACTCGTTCATATACAGTCACGTAACCCTAGGCGTCTCCCGTCGAAAGGAAGTTATGGTTATAAATATGCCAGTCTTTGCTATCTATAAACCTATAACTGTTCGAAGTTGCTCCCTTTTGTGGACAAGTCCCCGAGGACGTGTAGATTGGTTTATTCCATGATCTACTTCGATCCGAGGCATAGTTTCGGCAGGCGTTCTCCCCGTATGTGTCTCCGGGTAAACACTCTCTTGCTTGTGTGCCCGAGACGGTATTTGGAGAACAGCGGGGAGGTGCTGCACAAAATTCTGTCTCGGATCGGCCCCGCCTCGTCCAGTAGAGCATGGCGAAAAGCCCCAATCTACACATCATCGGGTGGGATTAGGGACCGATCCTTCACCTACTAGATAGCTAATCGGATGTCTATTACCAAAATATCAAGAGAGGATGGATGATCGTGAGTCGGATGTACCGGCAGGCCACATACTAGTCAGGGGTTGTTGAGCGTTCCCCCCCACTCCCGCTGCCGCTCCCCAGAGCTGGATATCGAAGACCGAGCCGAGTCGAATGCCCTCCGTCCACACTTATGAATTATTGGAATTCGTATTTGCTAGTGCTAAGGGCACACTCGTGGCAACTTGAGTGTCCCTGCATATTTGTGAAAACACGTGGCTTCAGCATAACAAAGAGAGGTCATGGGCATCAACACCTTTGCCTAAGTAGGTTTATGCCCACACTTACCCGTGGATTACTATGGTGAGTCCCGCACTGTGCTACTAGAGGACCGGTCGGTGTGTGCGACAACGCCGCCGACGCCTATGTGCCGGAATGCGGAGACATGCTGAGATGACTTGATGAAGACAAATGTGCACCTATGGAGAAGTGCCGGAGCCAACCGCAAATGCCTTTTATGATATGTTGTGCCTGCGGCACAGCAACCCCTTCATGGGCATTCGACAGGTGTCTCAATGGATGGGCATCGCACGGGCCTCATGGCTGTCAAGTCCCAATTAGCTGGAGCTGAGAATCCTTCATGAATGCTGACCAGTTGTTGGTAGCCTTCTACCGGAAGGTCACATTCTGCCAAAGAGCATGTACGAATCGAAGGAAAGTCACTCGTGCAGCTTAAGATGGCCATTAGAGCAGATACATGCTGTCCAAAGGGATGACCATCTCTATTTAGAAAGAACACCGGAGGCAAAGTACTGTGTGAAGTGCAATTACTCTAGGTATCATTGAGGTAGAGGTATGCGTGATGGTTCAGAAAGAGGAGCTCGCCCAATCCCCGTGAAAAATCCTTCCGGTATCTTCCATTCCACGAGAATCCCAACGGCGGTTATATGATTGTGAAATCTACCAAAAGATGGACATGGCACAAAGAGGGCGTCGATACAATCCTGACAAGCTTGGTAACATCCATCGGATGGTGAAGCATGGAAGAGGTTCGATCTGATTCATCGTGCAAAAAGCTCTTGAGGCTCGGAATTACGAATTGGCTGATAGCAAATGAGGGTTCATTCATATGGTATGACGACGTGCCTCATACAGCTGTTGGCCCCATGTTTTGCTATTCCCTCAATCTCCCCCCAGGCGTTCTTCAACGACAGGACATATTTCCTGTCGCTGACATTCCAGGGTTTTCCCCTGAATACCCGGGAAGAAATGAGTGTGTACATGGAGGCCGCTGGATGGATGATTTGGTTCCCGTCCTTAATGGAGGACTGGGGTCTGGAATGCCACGAGAAGCTACAAGGACAAAACTCAAGATTCGCTATGTTTGGTACCAGTACTCCCTGCATGGACCTACTGGCGCCCCACTACGCACATTGTGGGCTGAGCACTATGGGTTATTATAGTAGGACTGCTGTGTGCATGGGAGGTCCATGCCCGTATGCAGGGCGGCTCTGAAGTTCATTTAGTTGAGAAGGGTCGGCAAGTATTCTTCCTTCGACAAAGATCGACAATCCTCCTCTTGACCATCCATTCAGACAAGACTGTGCAAAACTTTATGAAAGATGTATTTGTGCGAAATGGATGTCACAGCACCAACTAAGATGACCGGGGCATACCGTGCCCTGCCGCTGGTTCGTGCTCAAGTTAGACGCTCTCGAAGACCAATAGACAATGAGCTGGTTTGTGGGATATGGTGAGCAACATGCCTGGACTCACAAGCCATGCTGTATCTGGATCTCCCCTACTTCGAATTGATCTCCTTCTCCACATAACATGGTGTATGCACACGCAAACAGAAGCGACGGAGGACCATTTTGGCACAATCAGGGACATCCTGAGAAGACGAAGGATACGTAATATAAAGGCTAGAGTTGATCAAAATTAGAGTTTATTGACAATAGACAAAGGCTAGACAGGTGCCCTCCGAGAGGCGGGGAAATCGGGACACGAAGCCGGAGGCCCGATTTCGTTCCATTACAAGGGCTAAAGGCCATGTTCTGGGATAGTACTGGAGTAGGTTCCAACACTTGACTGTTCCCTGATAGGCGTATCGCAGCGAATACCTGAAGAGGGGGAGGAATTTAGCTACCTTTGCCGAACAACGGGCTCAAGAGTTATGGACTATCACAATATGTTGAGCGGCCTACTGCCTATGGTGATGATTCGAGGCGGGCTAGTGCCCGTCTGCGGCCGGGCGTCCCTTTGCGCGCCCCTGTCTTACAGAGTGATGTTTGGCTAGTTCTGGGGAGTTGAGCATTTCTTTCTGCCAGCTTGGTGCTAAGGAAAATTATTCACACGTGGTAGAGACATGGAAAGACTGGCGCTTGTGTTGCTACTGCAAGTTAGGAGAAGATCTTTCCACCAGGCTTCTTAATTCGATGCAACATATGAGGTGCACCTCCCGTATGAGGCACGAATGGGGTGGCCCGTTTGCGAGGGCGTTGGTGCTATGCAATGATCGAGATTCCAAAGAGTCGTTCGAAATAAATATGCGCAAAAAATAATGCAAAATTGAGAGCATCCATTAGCCGAGGGATACATCCTGGAGGAGGTGGTACACAAGACTTCCGACAAAAATACTATCGCCTTCGATGTGATGACAATCTTCCCAGTGTGGCCATACTCCACCCTCTTGTTACAATGCTGCGCAAACCCACAAAGATGAATCACAAAATTTAGCATATTCAGAGGGTCAACAGGCAGTGCAAGTGGCTCGCGACTAACAGCAAGACCTTAGCAACATGAAGAGTGGCGGGCACTATTATATGGTATGTTCACGTCGTGTCCCTACCACCACAGCTTTCCGATAGTGGAGCCGTACATGCTCTGCCGCTGGGCGTTGCCGCCCGCGCGGGTAAAGTGCTCAATAAACTTATTTCAGCTATCCCCGGGCCCGGCCGGGTTCTTCAGACGTTTGTGTCTAACTCACGCCTGTTCTCACTGCTATAGGGAATTCAATGAGCAACATCTCCGTGGCATGACTCAAGGGAACCATACCTCGAGAAGTTTCGCGGACCCTTCTTAAGAGATGGTGCCAGGGAATATGCCCCATGCCCGATTTCATTTGCTTGCGTTCAAACCAAAAAGTGACGTTCTAACTTGGCTCGTAGTATTTTCTAACGTTGTTCTTACATTCGATAATACACAAGCTAATCCCGCTTAAAACTTGTTATGGGAACAACGACCGAGGTCTATGAGTGCCGAACTTGAGACAGTTGACCTGCAATGGTTGTGCTATAGAGTGAGGTCATTTACAGGCTTACGACTTGTGAAGGGATATCGCATTTCCAACAGGCAAGCCACGAAGACCCAGAGTCGGCCCAATCGAAGACACAACAAATACGGAGTTTTTACTCCCCTAAACCCTAAACCCTAACCCTAAACCCTAAACCCTAAACCTAAACCCTAAAACCTAGACCCTAAACCCTAGACCCTAAACCCCTCTACCTAAACCCTAGACCCTAGACCCTAAACCCTAGACCCTAGACCCTAGACCCTAGACCCTAGACCCTAGACCCTAGACCCTAGACCCTAGACCCTAAACCCTAGACCCTAGACCCTAGACCCTAGACCCTAGACCCTAGACCTAGCCCAAAACCCTAGACCCTAACCCTAGACCCTAAACCCTAAACCCTAGACCCTAAACCCTAGACCCTAACCCTAAACCCTAAACGCTAAACCCTAAACCCTGGACCCTGGGCCCTGGACCCTGGATCCTAAACCCTAAACCCTAGACCCTGGACATAAAGATTATCTGAGTTGGACGAATGTGTTTTTCAGCAATTAGGGAGAAGCGGTTAGTGCCAACTTTGGTAAAAGTTTCAAAGCTGACATTTAGATGGCAAATTGGCCTATATTGCTGAATCGTGCGGGCATTCGCTTTCTTCGGGAGTAGAGTAATTAGGCATTTTCTAGTAACAAAATCTCTATTGGAATCAGTATAAGAATCTTGTAATTTCCCTTTGGGTGCAATTGCAATCGCCCAACTCCCAGATACTGAAACCGCATCTATTATAAACTACTGGGAATGGAACACAGGAATGTGCTTACTGTGATGACAGACTTTTAATATAGCCTATCAGTGAAGTTGATAAAAAGACATTACCAGGCCTTCTTTAGCAGCGAATATCACCTAAATACCAAGCATGTTTATCTTTTTTATAACAAATGCAAATTATAGCATTACATAAAGGGCAAAGCCATGTCACTCGCCACAGTTTCCACAATAAAGTGAGGTACATGATTTGTCTACAGGTTTTCATACAGATTTAAAGAACAGCCATATTTGGCTAGGATATGAGCTACTTTATTACAAGTTCTATTAGTGTAACTAAAGCTGAAGAATTCAAAGATTTGCCTCAGATATGCTTTTAGTTCTGCCACGACAACACAGATAGAGGATCGATCTGTCTCCAGATTCTGAACTCCCTGATTCAGCAGCAAAGAATCAATTTCAAAGCAAATAAATTTGATCCCATTGAAGGGTGCAAGCTGAGCACCATGGATGGCTGCAAGGATTTCAGCATGAAATGGATTGATAATGTTCTCCAATTTCCTTGCTCCACATGCCAAAACTTCTCCCTTGTGATTACGAATTACAGCTCCCCAACCAACTGATTTTGATTCAGAAAAGAAGGCCCCATCAATATTAATTTTCATCTCATTTGTATTAGGAGGGAGCCATCTACATTGCCCTGCCGCTTTCCTTTCTTTTTCCTTCAAAAAAGCTTGACAGTAATCATTAGCTTGTTTAGTGATTAAATGACATAAAGCTTCATTTGTTCTATGTTTACCTTCCTCCCTGATTTTGTTTCTTTCAGCCCACCATTGCCAAAGCAGTACAATCACCATGATCTTCCTTTCATCTTCCATGCTTAGGATTTCATTCACAAATTCAGCGGCTGATTGTTTTTCCACCAATCTCATCCTTATTTCTTCCATGTTCATCAGTCTCCAGATAGTTACCACCCTTTTACATTTCAAAAATAAGTGGCCACCATCCTCTGCTTGCTGGCTGCAGATTGGGCATCTCTGCTCCACTTCAATTCCTCTTTTCCTCAGGTTCATACATATTGCAAGGGAAGTGCTTCAGGTGGTTTGGGCATCCCAGCCTCCAAAGATTCCTCCAATTTACTTTGTGTTCATCTTGCGAGGAAGAACTAGCCATACCTCTCTGACTATTTCTCATTTCTTCCTCCATATAGACATGGTAGGTCGTTTTCACTGAAAAAAGACCCTTAGGATCCACAAACCATGCCATTATATCCTCATAATCTTTATTTATTGGGATATTCAGAATGGCTTTAACATCTTCCTCCTATAAGATTTGTTTCACTCGTTCCTTGTTCCATGCACCTGTATGAGCATCTATTAATTCTAAAACTCTATTCACATTGTTATAAACTTTCGGTGTGCAGGGTCGTCTAGTATAGTTCCTGGGAATCCAGGGATCATCCCATATACTCACACTCTCACCATTCCCTATTCTCCAAATAAACCTTTTTCAGCAGTTGTATCCCTTTCAGCAGGCTTCTCCAGGTATATGACATCCCCTGCAATGCTTTTGCCTCCAACAAATTCCCATCTGGAAAGTATTTAGCTTTCAAAACCTGAGCACACAAAGAATCTGGATTATTTAGAAGTCTCCATCCTTGCCTGGCCAACGTGGCTATATTGAAAGCGTAGAAGTTTCTAAAGCTCAGACCCCCATCTATTTTGGATCTTCTAATTTTTTCCCCAACTAATCCAATGGATCTTGTTTTCCTTTTCCTGATTACTCCACCAATATCTCCCCACTAGAGCTGTTATTTGCTCACTAATTGTCCTTGTGATCTCAAAACAGCTCATTGTGTAGGTTGGGATTGCATGGGCTACTGCTTTTATAAGGATTTCTTTACCAGCCCTAGAAAGCATTTTTTCCTTCCAACCTTGCATTCTTTTCCAAATTCTTTCCTTAGGAAATTGAACACTTGCACTTTTGATTTGCCAATATGCACCAGGAGTCCTAGATACTGCTCATTTGTTGTTTCACCATTTGTATCCAGGATTTCTAGCACTTCCTTTCTACAGGTTACAGGAGTATTTTGCTGAAAAGGATGGTGGTCTTCTCTCTGTTAATAGTTTGTCCTGACAGCTTCTCATACAGCTCCAAAATTTCTTTCAACTTCCTAACATCATCCCTTTTTGCTCTGCATAAGACAAGGGAGTCATCCGCAAAGAAAAGACGTGAGATACTTGGTGCCTTCTGACAAATTTTAATTCCTTTCATAGTACCCTCTGCTCTGCTTTATATAACAAAGACGAGAAAGCTTCAGCACAAATAATGAAGAGGTAAGGAGACAAGGGATCCCCTTGTCTTAGCCCTCTTTGTGGCACAATTTCTGATAATGCTCCATTCACTTTAAAACAGTATCTAACAGATTCCACACATTTCATAATTAAATCAATAAAGCTACTACAGAAACCCATCTTACCCATCATTCTTCTTAAGAACACCCATTCCACCCTGTCATATGCTTTACTCATATCTAACTTGATTGCTGCATATCCATTTTTCCCTCTCCTCTTATTCTTCAAATACTGAATAGCTTCATAAGCCAGCAACACATTGTTTGTAATTAATCTTCCTGCTATGAAGGCACTCTGTGAGGGAGAGATTAAATCGGGTAAGATAACTCTCAGCCTTTTTGCCAGAATTTTTGAAATGATTTTATATGCCACATTACATAAACTTATGGGCCTTAAGTCTTTCACCTTTGAGGTTGTTTAACCTTCGAATCAGGGCCATTGTCATTTTATTCCATTCTTCAGGCATTGCATCTCCATTCAAAATTGCTAGAACTTCAGATGTTACCTTTTCCCTAATGAGATGCCAAAATTGCTTATAGAAAACCGCTGGCATATATCCCATCCGGACCTGGTGCCTTCAAATCTCCTATTGAATCAACCGCATCCTTCACTTCTGTTGCCAGGAAAGGTTTCATCAATATTTCATTCATTTCCGGTGTAACTCTTGATTGCATCTCTTCCAGGAAATCTTCAAGGATAGAAGGTTGGCTGGATCTGAATAGATTCATAAAATAGTTAAGCACCACCCTTTGTTTCTTTTCTTCAGTAACCGCCCAGCTTCCTTCTTCATTTTTCAGCTTTTTTATGTAATTCCTCCTCCTCCTTTCTTTAACTGACGCATGAAAGTATGCAGTGTTCCTGTCTCCATGTTGCAACCAGTTCTTGTGTGCATGCTGTCTCCAACGCATATCCCGCTGGTCCTCAAGTCTCTCCAATTTATCTTTAAGAAAACCCTCTTTTGCTATGCTTTGTGGAGAGATCTGTTCTCTTCTACAAGACTCCAACTCACAGTTTAGCTTTCGTATTCTTTTATCCAAGTCTCCAAGCTCATTTTGGTCCCACCTTTTTAGATTTGATGCAATTCTTTTGAATCCTTCCATGATTTTACTATTTCCTGTGAGCCCTACTTCTTCTAAAGCCTCTGCTACCACTCTTTCACAGTCCAGTTCTACTAGCCATTAAGCTTCAAATTTGAAGTTCTCTCTTCCCATACATCTTGGCAGAGCTAGTGTCTTCTCCGTGTTTATTATCACCGGGCGGTGATCTGAGTGGTAAGGGTTACCATTGATCACTCTGCATTCCGTGAAATTACTTTTCCATCTAGCATTGGCTATATAGCCCTATCTAGTCTCTCGCGAATATACCCTTCATTTGTATGACTGTTGTTTCTCCAAGTAAAGATGTCGCCTTCACACCCCAAGTCAGCCAGACCACATTCTTCAAGAGTCTTTCTGAAGTTGTCCATAAATCCCTGTGGCCTCCTCCTACCACCCTCTTTCTCATGATCATAAAGAATTCCATTAAAATCACCTGCTACTAACCTGAGGAGTTTCTGAGTGCTGTCGTTAGCAAATAGGCATTTCTTCATACTTGCGATTGCTAGAACATCATTTCTGTTGCTTATAAAAAATAGAAAGGAGTAAATAACAATAAGGGTAGAAAAGCAGTTAGCAAGAGAGGAATAGTTAAACAGTACAGTGTGAGAGGTTTAGGTATGAAACAATTGGCTCTACTACCTAGATGACCTGATAGCAGAAATTAGCTGCTTGACCGAGACAGGTGTGGACTCATCACTGGTACCAAGTAGCTGGCACGTAAGATAGAAAACATAAGATTTTAATGACAGTTAAAGGAAGGAGAAATACAACAGACAAACACAAAATCATGCAAGCTAATAGAATTAAGTTTGTTATACAAAGATAATCAGTATTTTGCAGGAACAAGGAGGAGGACATTAAAACATATAGGATGCAAGTTATTTGATATATGTTATGTTATGGGCTAAATTATGTGGAGGGTTTGTACGTAGGTTGTAGGAGTGAGAGGTGGCAGGGTGAGGGCCTAATCCTCACGCCCGGTGGCTTGCTGTCACTTTAAACAAGGGAAGGTGGTCAGAGAGAGATGGAGCACGGAAGAAGATTAACTTCTTCTATTTGCTTAGTTATCTCGACATATGCAGCTGCCTTATATAGATGGGTTGGCCCTAACAAATTTGGCTAACAATCTTAACTTCCAAATCAATCTCTTATCTAAAAGGCAACTAAAGATAACTTGCACGATTTAAAGATACTAGGAGATTTATCTCCTCTAACTGCTGGCGGCCTCAGGACCGGCTGGGGGCGCTTGTGCCTGCTATAGTGCCGGCTGGACACCAAAGTCATGAGAACGAAGGAATCATAAGCTACTATATGAGTCTACATGCTGCAAAAAAGATAGGCATACTCAGTGTATCATGAACATATCAATTGGGAAATTACTGACCGAATGAAACAAAATGTGGACTCTGTCAAAACATATATTACAACTACAATGAAGTAACACGGATAACAGAAGGCGATCTATTGCTACCATAATTGAATTGTGCGAAACATCCTGTTGTAAAGTTCCAAAAAACATAAATGATTCACAACAAGATGTTACGCACAATTCAATTATGGTAGCAACAGAGGGCAAGTAGTGCAACACTGCCAAATAATGCACAATAGCCGCACCAGCAAACCATCATGCTTCTATTCACTACTACCTCCGTTCAAAACATAGGTGACGTTTTAGAAAGCGTACAGTTAACTTTATTAACGTTGACTACTAATAGGTTAAACAATATTTAGATTAATGAGGTGAAAGTGGTATAATTAGATTTGTCATGAAAAATATTTTTAAAATATAATTTTTTATAAATTTTTATTAACATATAAAAGTAACGGTCAAAGATACATATTGGAGACCATGTAATGTCTAAAGTGACAACTATTTACGAACGGAGGGAGTAATAACTAAGCATATCTTATCCTATCCTATCGATTTCTTTTGTTTGCACATCTTCTCATTATGAAGAGAACCATCTATAGTTACAAAAGAGTGAGAGCATTAGACTGCTAGGCCTATTCCCTCATAGTATCGCAAATACAGGACACGCACAAGCTACCAAAGCAACAATTAGGAACACAAAAACCCTAGCCTATCCTCATGGCGGCTGTCGCGACCTGCAGTGGTAAACTTGGCGCCCTTGTTCCACATCCGCCTTTATCCTGTTCACCGGCAGTCTTGGTTTTCACCCTGGAACACACGCCTATTCCTTTCACACCTACCAACCAAATCTATAGGATGAACATGGAGTCGAAATCCTTCAATCGCTCCTTAGGGTTTGCTTCCACCTAGAAAACCACCAAGTCTCCATGGAGTCATCTACGGAGGGGGCCCACCAAAGGATGATGAGCCACAATTGCCTTGTCCATGAGCATTACATGAAGAGATGCTCAGCTAATTCTTGTTTGTAAGAGCACAAGGGGCAGATGACATGGTTGGGCAGTTGCCGGCACTCAAGCCTGTCGGCTGTCACACCCTGATTTTCCAAAACCCGAAAATTAGGGCTAACAAAAACTTTTTCGTTAATAATGTCGGCTGACAAACATAATAAATTAAAACTCTAGTTCAAATTATGATGAAGCTAAATACCAAACACGAAAACCGTTGTCCTTATCTCTATCGATCCCCATTTTGTCGAAACCCTAATTCCTCGAAACCTCGTCCGACAACGCGGACAATTCCGCTCAACACCTGATTCCATGTGTGGTTGCTTACTCTTGCATTCTCGCCACAAATACACCTCCGGCATTCATCCCTTTTCCTCCCCAGTTGGAATAACCTAGACCGCACCTACGGCCATTTACCACACGATGCCCTTGCTAAAATTTAAACATATACCTGGCCTAAACTCGCGCCGAACGACATGACCTTTTGCAACCTACCTCACCAAGCCATATCGTGCCTATACACACATATATACTGCTTTTGGTTTAAGCGTTAAAGCCCTAACGCAATAACACCCTAGATTAACGCCTGCGCAGTATACGCTAATGCGCCTACGGCACCTTACCGGCAAGTAGCCCAAACCAAGGTGAAAGAATTTCCGAGAGTTCCCATAATCTCTCCACCCCTTGCCGCATCCCGAAACCCTAATCCAACCCCCCGATCCCTTTCTCCCTAATTATATACAGTTCCGTCCAAAACCCTAATGCGGGATTTATCACTCCCCGGCCTTTCCAGCAATTCCGAGATAAATGGTGGGACAACCTAAAAATATTCCCAACTCGACTCTAACATAAAGTAACAATGTCCAGTACCGAAAACATCTGCATACAGAATTAATGAACTTGGGAATAAGCGGCCTCGAACACCTTAACCTCGAAATGTTGTTCGCATGAAATCATGAGTTAACCCTAACCGAAGCTTATCAAGAAATCTCGTGAAGCACCTCCCCATCTTGCTGCACTCCGGAACCCTAGTTCCGAGCCCTGATTCCTCTTCTCTCTATTAAATCTAAATACCGCCAAAACCCTAATCGCGAGATCTATCACTCTTTGGCTCCCCCGAAAATTCCGATAGAACTCCTCAGACAACCTGATATTATTCTAAACCCAAATATAACATAAAATATCGACACCAGTTCACGGAAATCAGGTTATGAAAGTAATAAACCCCAAAGCAAAAAGGAGCGTTGAATTACGACCTCTAGAAATGGATACCCAAAAATTCTAATAAAATTTCCACTATAATCTCTATCTTCCCAGAAGTCCAGATATACAAAAACATGGACATGTCATGTTCAAAGAATAGTAATGGCCAACATCAAGCACTTCCGCCTATTTCTCTCCTCGCATGAAATCGTGATTTAACCTCAGTAAATCACCTGGCAAGTACCATGAAATGTCCCATCTCATTTAATATCCCAGTCCAGCACCCTATCTGTTGGTTAATTAATTTTCCCTGCGGTAGCACCGTGCCATCTTTTCACCGAGTGTGGAAATTGATGCCTGACTCATCGATGCAGCGAAATTAAGTGCCCCTGCCACGCCTTGAGCTGTCTTAAAACTAAAATCTCTAATCACCCAGCTCCCAATAGTTGCTCTGCCCTGAGCTGTCCCTCTGCTCTCACGTTCCCTCACCCTCTCACGTTCCCTCACCCTCTCAGGTCCCTTCACTCTCACTGCCATAGCTCCAATCAAATCAAACACAGCTCCTCACACGTCCCCTCAATCTCTTTAATTTCAGCTCCAATCACATCAGCACTTACTCCCTTTCTTTTCCCCCGAACCAGCTGGAACCAGCTTCCCATGTTCTCTCTGCCAAGCACGCATGTGCTCCTTCCCTGCCCCGTCCCTTCACCCTCACTACCAGAGCTCCAATCACCTCACCATTTATCTCCTGCCAGTCAACCTTTCGGCCATGTGCTTCTGCTCATCTTCACAGTTCCCAACCGAGCTCCATTACTATCCCAAGCATTCGCTCCATTCTTCCCCCTCTATTTGAGCTGCCCGTGTTCTTCTCTGCCGAGCTGCCCTCCATTCTCCCTTCCCTATTTCTTCCTCAAGCTTCGTGTTGAGCTTCCTCACCTCCTCTCTCTATTCTTTCCCCATCCAGGAGCTCCATCCGAACAGCTCGCCTCCCTAATCCCTGTCTTCTTCTTCTTCACTGAGCTCAGCAAAATCAGAGCAAGCTTCCTAGCTATCACCGCCACCTTTCCTTGCCAAGCACCAGACTTAGATCCGGCAGCTCCGTCCCAGCTCTCAGGTGTCGCCACCTCTTGAACCACCGCTAGGCCGCCGTTCTACCCGGTCCAACCTCCTCACCGACGTGGGCATCTCCGAGCTCAGTAGCTACACCACCCTCTGCCACCGGTCTCCCCTAACCAGAGCCCCTCCTGAGCCGCTCCAAGTGCCTCGAGCACCTGCCGCCGCCGGCAAGCCCCGGCCCCGATGCTCGAGCTCTTCCTCCCCTAGATTCATCCGCCCTGAGGCCGCCGCTCCACGCCGGCCACCATCGCCTCTCAGCACGCCCACCTCGGCCACGCAGGCCAAGGCCGAGCAGCCCCTCACTCCCGTGGCCGACGGACCATCCGGGGCACGCCGCCGCCGGCCGGGAGCTTTTCCCCACCAGCCCCTTGCCACCGGCCGAGACCTCCTCGCCGTCAACCACCCGCAGCAGCTCTACCCCGACGCAGTCGCCCCTGCCGCCAACGCCAAGACCTGTCCCCGGCTACGCTCCTTCCCCACCGACCAGCCGCTGCTCCGCCCCTTCTCCCCAAGCGCGCCGCATGACTTCGCCCCCTCCGGCCGACCTCCCCCGTTCTGGATCTGCATCACTTCCCGCCGCTCGCCATCGGTGAAGCAACGCCACCTCTCCCCAGGCGCCACTCCGAAAGCTACCGCGCTTCCCCCGCCATCCATTTCGGGCGCCGCCGGTAGGCACGAACCGAGGTAGCCACCGAGCCGTCCGAGCCGCCCCAGAACATTTCTCCATTTCTTCCCTCTAATCTCCCTCTTGTTCTTCCTTGTTTCTGTGGTGGAAAGCTTTGTCTCGCTCTGGTTAGGACCAGCCCTTCACGACCCGTAGGCCCCACCAGTCAGCTAATGTAATGTACACTCCACCCTCCTACACGTACACTGGAGTTCAGAGAGAGTTTTCCTTTTGCTTCAACCGAATCATCAAATTCCGACCAAATTTTGAAAAAACCCCAAAGGGAGCTATGGTCCTAAAATCATATAGGAAACTTTGGTTTAGGCAGGTTTTCAAAGCTTCAAATATTCTTGCTGGGCAGAGGGAGTTAGAAAGTCTTTTGATTCAAACACAATTTCGAGACCCAAACCCGTTTAATTTAAAACTGAGAAGAATATGTGTAGGGTTGATTTTCTCATTCCTTAAAATGTCATATGTGCTGTATATGTTAGTTCTAGGGTACCCGGAGTAGTTCCTGCATATCTCTAAGAATTTCCAACCTTCTGTAGTACTCAATAAACCAACAAAAACAAATGGTTTGAAATAAAACCCTAGGTTTATTTCTAAGTTTTTGTTTCAAATTGAACTCGCACTTGGAAGTCACGTAAATCATTAGTAGTAAGGATAAGGGATAGAGTTATTCTCCAAAGTAAGCAAACCCTCTTTATGCATGCTCTAGATGTCAAGTATAGAGCCCGATCTTCCTCTCTCCTATATATGGTGAATGAAGTGTATGAACTAAAATACTAGACCTTCTAGCAGCCATTAGTTGGTCCAAGTCTCGAAGCAAAACCCTAAAGGCTAAAATACCCGTAGGTCATCTGTAAACCCTAAACCCTAACTCGGCAGGACCTTCACCAGAAGCCCTAACGTCAGTTGCATACCAAAGATTTCCCGAGAACCCTAAAACCCTAACGCGTCAGAAACTCAAGGTATTTATATATATTTTTAGCGGTATAACCTAAAGCATCCGATCCTATTATTCTAAAAGCCCCTGCCGCCTCGGCAGCTGTCGCGGGGTGTTCGCGGCAATATCCATTTGTAATAGGATTGTCGGGGATGCGTGTATGGAAGATCTAGGCGGTGCACACAAGAACTTTTACCCAGGTTCAGGCTCTCCAAGTATGGAGATAATACCCTACTCCTGCTGAATATATTTGATGTTCTTGCGTAAAAAAAGGGAGTACAATAGGGATTAGAGAACGTAAAGTCTAGAGTCCAGCCCCCTTTTCTGCATGGAGGGCTCGGCCTTATATAGGCTTGCACATCAGCCGACTCGGTCACTCGGCTGAGCTACGGTTACTATCCAAATTAACTGACATTTACATCTGGTAACCGTTCGAGTAATCACCAGCCTTCATGCCGGCTGAAACGTATGCTTTGATGAGTTGTAACGCCTGTCTTAATGGCACCCGGACGTTGTACTGTGGCAGGCTGTTCTTGGGCCTTCGTCCGAATGGGCCTTTGCAAAGTTGTTGGGCCCGCATCCGAGTGGACCTTGCCAGGCTGCTGGGCCAACTCGGGTTATTGGGCCTACCCGGTTGGGCTTCCCTCGTCAGTAGCCCCCGAGTGCTTCGAGGTCTTGACACGGATGCCGAGTGGGCGGGCTAATTGCTTGTGCCCGAGTGGCGAGTGGAGAGACCTTGATGGACTCCTGTAATACCTGATAAGTTGGTTAAATATGTGCTAAGTATTCAAGAACTCAATGACATCCGCATTTTCCGATTGAGGAAAACGGCTTGTGGCCTTCCGGGAGGCGTATCATGAATTCCGAGTGAATCCGAAATAGCGTCTGGCCTATCCGAATGAACGGTTACCATCTCGTGCCCACAAGGGGGGACGCCTTCGATTTTCAGCTTCGGAACCGAGTCCTCGAACTCCGACAATGATCCCTGAATTAACGAGCCATTTTGCGCCGCTGTGGCGCTCGGCTCTGATTCAAGGATCCTGTTATTCCGCTGTGGATGCCGGATTCGTCCTTAGCTTGGGTGTTGCTGAGTGACCTGAAAACCCTGTTGGGTCGGTCATCAGCACCCTTTTTGCAGAGCTAATCTGCTTCCGAGTTTGGCGGCTTGTGCGCCTCGAAATTACTTGATGAAGTCGGATGATCTGTGACGTGTCCCAGGGGGCTATGCCGATTGTTGAGTTGTCACCCGAGCACACTCGACTCTGATTGAGTCGGACTCGGTTGAAGCCGACTGGTGCCACAGCATTGTTTTGTCCGAGACGTCGCATCAGCATTTAATGTGTGCAGCCGGTTGGGCAGAGTGTTTGCAGCGCCATGATTTCACCTCGAGTCACGCGCGAAGCGTGCCCGAGACATGCGCGGCTGCTCTGATTTCGCGCGCCGTCCGAGGCGGCGGCTCATCATGTCTGCGCCCGAATCACGCAAACGGCGCGCGCGAGACGAGGGCTGACGTAATGTTAGCCGGTCACGTCACCTGGAACTCCGCGTCGTGGCGAAAAAGGCGCCCGAATCCCGCGGGTTCGCGCGCGCGGGACGGCGGTTGCCTCGGTAGTTTCCCGCCACGTCGGACGCACGACCGCCGGCGGTTGGACTCCTTTGGCTATAAAAGGGGACCTCGGAGACACCGATATTCTCATCTGCTTT